>JAHFZB010000721.1:0-30000 GCA_036884735.1 Huso huso
TCCTACAAACCCTTGCTTTTCTTTCAGGTAACTCCTCCAGACACCAGAACCTACATTCTGCCCCTGACCTACTTGCTGAATATAGTGCCAGAGAATACACCCTTTACTCATCCTGCTGTAGTCGAAGCCATTCTCAGACATCAGTAAGTGCCTGACTATTTTTTGGTCTACAACTACCCTTTTCTAACCAATCCAGTCCATTGCCCTGACAACTGCTCTTCCTCTTGCAGTTCCACCTACAGTAACTGGCTACTGTGACGGTGCTGCATTCTATACCATGGTAACATATGGCAACATGGGTCGCAACTGGATTCCTTTTGTGGGCTCAAGAGAACTTGGTGGGAGTCTGCTTGCCCTGTACAAGTATAATGCCAACGCTACCAATTTCTGGATGACTGTGCCATATAATTCAGCTGATGCCACATATGAAGTAAGTGATGGAACTTTAAAATGTGTGTTTTTAGATGTTTTGGGTTCAACACATTACTGACCTGGTGTATTGTCTCTGTAGGTGATCAATTCTTCAGGCATCAGAAGCAGGCTTGACTTGACCTTGAAGGATATTGGGACCATGGTTGTGGTGGCTGACTTCTCTCTGTCCTGCAGTTTCCCTACAAAGATGATTGGTAACTCTCCTGCAGACCAAGCATTCTGTATAATAGCTGCATGAATTGGTATTGAAGCTATAATCTGTTTCCTTAACCTGGATCCAAATGCTGTGTTTCAGATTGCTTCACCAATGGAACTATGGCAGCTCTTGCTGTGAAAGTGGAATCTGTCCCCAGCTTGTCTCCAAGTCAACTAACACTAAGGGATCCGAGTTGCCGGCCTCTTCAGTCTGATGCTATCAATGCGGTTTTCTACTTCAATGTTAACGCTTGTGGAACAACTAGAAGGGTTAGTATTGACACATCTCAAATCCTATTTGAGGAAGTTCAACATGTTGACAAGGGGTGGCCACAACACACCTGAATCAATCTGGGGACACATGGTGACCTGTGTTTGTATCCACTGAATTGCTTGCATGAATCAGACACTTGTCATCTGAAGGATGCCACCATTGTATTGACCAAGGTGCTGTGACACAGGACATGACTCTTGGATATGGTATTGCATGTGCTGCCTCTAGACCTTTTGGGTCAGTTGCAATGAACTGAAAGGAGCATACTAACTGGGGATGATCCCGTGGTTAGTACAGAGGATGGGACTAAACTAGTACATGAGTTAATACCAATTGCAGCTCAAGAGTCACCAGCTGTGTATTCAAATGTGTATTTGCAACAAACCCAAAATAACTGCTGTTGCCCTCCTAGAGGTTACTAAAACAATAGTTAGTCTAGCAGTTTCTATAGACAGCCTTGTGGTATTGTTCTAACATTGAACAAATAAGTCTCAAATGTTCAATTATGAAACTGAACTATTTATAACCAGGCTTTTTTATTTTTAAAATTGTGAAATTGGTTAGTTAGTACACAGCTGGGGATGATCCCGAGTACCACATTAGCTAGTCTGCAACTTGGTATGCAGCTCCATACTAAATCTACAAGTTCATTGCAACCTGAGCCTTTGTGATTTCTCTTCCAGTTTGACAACAGCCTCCTGACTTACGAGAATGAAGTGCTGTTCACATCTTACCGGTAAGGATTGCAATCAAATGGAGTATCCTTATGGTTGAGGCTGAAACTCTACTAACCCCCATCTCCTCTTTCCAGGTTGAGAGTTGCCTGTCACTATCTGGTCAATGACACCAAGGTAGTACAGTTCTTGTACCAGAATAATCCTGCACCTGTAGTCCAGCCTGGCCTTGGGGACCTTGCGGTCATCATGCGGCTTGCATTGGGTATGACTTGGAAATAGAAATAATAGATGCTCTAGTAGTGCATGTTCTGTCTATAAATTCTCCCTTTTGTGTGTTTGCAGATTCAACCTACAATGACTTCTATGGAGCTCAGGATTACCCTGTTGTTGTGAAGTACTTGCGAAGACCCTTGTATTTTGAGGTAGAACTCCTGTACAGCAGGGATCCACAGGCTGAATTGTTTTTGGAGAACTGCTGGGCAACCTATTCTGCTGACAGGAATAGCTCTCCAAAGTGGGATGTTGTTGTGGACAGGTAAGATGCTGGAATATGATATTGCTGCTACAAAACCTAGGAATTGGAGTTGTGGCTGATGTGCTCCTGACCTACTTTCTCTTTCTAGCTGTGAGAACTCTGCAGATGAGTACTTGACCATCTTTCACCCAGTCTCCAGCAATGCAAGAGTGCTGTTCCCTTCCCATGTGAAGAGGTTTGAAGTGAAAATGTTTTCCTTCACAAGCGGCCAGGATGCACTGAAAGGACAGGTAAAGTGGAGTGTTAGAATGGGTGATCTTTTACCACAATGTGTGGTTTTGGATTGCTTTGCAAGCAGCAAGTAGTCACTGTTCTCAAATCTTTGAGTTGGAATGAAAACATATAACTGCACTTTTGCAAGAAACACTTGCTATGATGCAATATATTTGTTTTTCAATTCAGTAATCCTCATTGGATGATGGTACTGCCTGATCTATTGATGCTAGTTTTACTTGACAAGGTGTGCTGTCTTTCAGATTTACTTCCACTGCAGTGTTGTGATATGTGATTCAAACCGGCCATCAGACAGCCTCTGTAGCAGACGGTGCATTCCAGGAAACAGAGGCTTGGTAAGAGCTCTGTCTGTTGGGGGAGGGGGACATTTTTCATGCACTTTTTGTCCATTTGTTTTGATGGACTCTCCTAATTCCTCCTGTAGGTCGCAGTGCTGAAGGGATGGATGGTGGTGCAAAGGCATTTGTGTCTTCTGGCCCAATTGAGCTGAAAGAGATGGATCCCTTCACTTTATGCCTAGAAGCGGTAATATGCATGATGTGAACACAATTGCAGTTAAAGTAAAATATATAACTATCTATTTTTATATTCCTCTAACTATTTCTTTCTTCTCTTGCAGGCCAATTCAATGTGTGGTCCCTTCTGGGAGCTACAATGGGTGTGTGTTCAGTGGTTTTCTTTGTAGCTGGAGTTGTATATTTTTGGAAAATGCCCAAAAGTGTGTATTGATAAATAAAAATCTTGCTTGTAAAGGCTGTTTGGATTGTGTGGTGTGTGTGTTTTTTTTTTTTTTTTTTTTTGGTGGGTGCTTGACTAATTCTACACAGATAATATATTGGTGTGTGTCAGAATGGCCATGTTAATGGGATTCTCTCCTCTTACTGCATTGAGTGCTTTGCTTGTTTTCTGATCAGGCCATTCTCAATATGGAGTGTTACTCAAGGACTCTTCACTAATTCACTGTGTGAACCCGGGGGCAAAGACTTTCCTTCTCCATTGAACTGTAACCCTCCTTTTTTTTTTTTTTTTTTTTTATGTTCCTTCTTGCTTTGACATGCTGCTTTCAGTATGCAAGTTTAGGGTGAAATTATCAACACTCCTTTATATATAATACCATGTTATAGCATCACAAAAAGTGTGTAGATTTATATGGGCTGGTTTTTTTTTCTGTTATGAATGCAAGTTTTTTTTTTGTTCACTGCGGTTTATACGTCTTTTACTGGAAGTGGTCCCTGGTGAGAGCTCCAAGTAAGGTATTAGTTTAGCTTTTCAGTTTTAACACTGTGTACAAATGAGTCCTATTTTATGAGGAATTGGTTAAACAAGCCACTGCTTGGCAACATGTTCTCTTTTGTTTTGACTGGTTTATATAGTCTGTTACTGGATAAACTCATTTTACGAAACACGTTCCGTAACAAACCGGTACACCCGATGCGGGAAATCTTTTAGATCCCGCGCCAGTCGAACAGAAGTTCCATTCTTTGAGCTGTTTGGTAAAACAGGAGAACTAGATATATCTATATAGAGAGAAAAGAAGCTGTATTATTGGAACTGAATTCACTTCACCCATGGCACCCCTTGTGTAATGTGTTTATATTATATAGAGGGGCGCTGAGTTTGATCGCGAGACTCGATCAGACACATTCATAATATTAAACCTGCTGTCGCAGACTCTCCGGCGCCGTCCTCTGAGTGCTCTTTGAAACAGACTGAGTTTGTATTTATATTCATGTTGGGTTAATCAGAGATGACTATCGGCCCGTCTGTAGTACTACGGATTTTTTAATTGCACAGTTTGTACGCTCTGTGCAGCGCCGTCCCGTTTGTAACACGATGCGTGAACTGCATTCTGCTAAACAAAACATCAGCAGCAGCAGCAGCTCCATCTCTGGACAAAACCCAGACATGCGTTGAAACAATGATCCAGTTCAATATCTACAAAGCCTAAACAAAAAACTATTGAAGCCCCAAAAAAAAATATTATACAAAACGGTTTAAAATCAAATGTTTTTATTAATCTCACCATTTTTTAGTTACTGTGGAACTACTTCTCTCGATGGAAGGTGACACAAATAATAAATATTAATATAAAGTTTAAAGTCTATTTAACAACAACAACCTCCTAGACCCATTTAATAATAGCAATAATACACTCCAGGGTCTGTGTGTTATCATGATATATCACCACTTCCTGAAGGTTGAAGAACTCCCGCCCGTCTAGTGCCTCCCAAGCACCCAAGGCGTGGTGATATTACCTCATGATAACACACACCCTCGTGGTATTACTGCTTCATTAATGTAGTCATTAGGTTTATATGTCACATTCCTTTGTTGTCACTGTATTGATTTAGATATTGGGTTGGATACCGGAAGCCAGCGGAACTCCAGCGTTTCTCCAACAACCACTGATAACCCCTCCCGTGATGATCGGCGCTGCCATGACAACCCATGACATCACCCGCACATGTTACAACACGAGTCATTTTTTGTAACACAGTATTAACGAGTTATTGTTTTCACAAAATAACATCAATAAGATTATCAGATCACCTGCTAGTGTGTACTAAACAAAACCTCAAATATCAGTGAATTGATACAGAGACAAGCCGTGACACCAGCAAGGGTTAAAATGAAATTAATAAATAAATTACGACATGAAACAAATATACATGTGGGTGTATTTTAATCAAAAATCCATGCATCCATAATTCTGATTATTTATCTAAATAATCTCACAGCTAATTATTTACAATGATCAATTTCTATGTTTCTCGGAGTGCTAATGTGGTGTTATAGTTTAACATATTAATGGATTTTGAAAATCATCTATGCTAGTCTGCCCCTCAAACAGTTTTAAATATAATTTAGATTTAAATGGCAGGTAGTATATAAATTAATTTCTAAAACAGGTCGCATTTTGTAATTTAAATAGGCCTACGTATGAGCTACCAAAACGTATTTTTGTTTCATGTCGTTATTAATGTATTTACTTATTTATTTGGTTAAACTTTAATCAGCCCTACATTTTAACTTCTTGAAGTTACCCAGCGTGTATGTATGAATTACTGACGAGTAATATTTGTGATTTGATTACTCTAGCAGATGAACTGATAATGTATGGATGTTATTTTGTGAAAACAATACAATATTAAAAAGAAATACTACAGCATTTAATAAATAAATAAATTATACACAAACTGTAGCACATTTGTTTAGTCTTAATATCATAACAAATGTACTTATTATAAATACGTAAATCCTTTTATTTGTTGGAAAACGGTCTGGAACTGAAGTAAAGTGTTTTTTTTAATACTGTGCTATTTGAGTATTTAAAATATGGTTTTCTTCAAAATTAAAATGCCAGCAACGTTTAACCAAGCGCCTAATTTCGAACGTTCGCATTTTAAATCCTAACGGTCTCTGCTCAGCTGAGTGGAATGTTCACGAGCGGTTGCCCTAGCAGCGTCTCCCCTCCTTCTCTGCACCGCCCCTCGCCCTCTCTCGTTGCTCCAGCTAGGAGTTCAAATTTAGCCGTTTATATTAGCGCAATTCTTTACTAACTTTTACCAAATTAGCTTATTGGGGGCTTCGTGTTTTTAAGATGGTTCAGGTGCAGTCGGGGCAGACTGACTGCAGCATCATTACAGTATACCGTGACTGCGCTCAGCTTTGTGTGGCGGCGTGATACACAAAATAATGAGCGACTATTAAATAAATCACATGTATTTGCTTTTAATGCTAAATATGTATCTGGTATTCAAAGTATTATCAACAATTAATAATTCAGTTACATTATTCAGAATGTAAAACAGTATTAAGACAGGGTCCAGTAATAGAAATAAATAAACACACTTTAAGAGAAACAGCAGTGATGTTTATTGACCATTCCATATACATTCTCTATATGTTTCTACATTGTAGTTGCACAGGGACAAAGGGACTCAGTGATGTTAAAAAAAAAAGAAAATAGAGCCCACAATTAACCAACATAGAAAGGAAGGGGGAGGAATGTATTGCCTGTGTGCAGAACCTACACTTTTCTTTATTAAATGTAATTTGCCATGTGTCTGCCCAGTTCTGAATGCTGTCTAGATCATTTTGAATGACCTTTGTTGCTGCAACAGTGTTTGTCACTCCTCCTATTTGGAACTGCAAACACAAGTCAAAAGGAAGAAAGGCCAAGAGAGATAGATATGAATGAACATTGCTATGGGGCTGAAACCAACTCCAAATGTTTTTCTAATATTATAACAGCAAGAGAACATTCAAAGAGGAAGTTAAAGTCTAAGAGATACAAATGGCAAAATCATAGATGAAGAAATCAAAAATAGCAAATATATTAAAATGAGATTGCTTTTCACAAGTTTTTGTTAAAGGATACGGACAACATGCCCCACATGTTGACCTGTATTTTAAATAACTTTTAACATAACAGAGGCAGAAGTGTTAAAGAGACTAGGAGCCTAAAAATAAACAATCCACTGGGCCGGATAAGATCCTCCAATAGTACTCAAAGAAATGAAATAGTTATTTACAAACCGCTAACCAAGATCATGCAACAGTCTCTGACACAGGTTGTAATTACAGACTGAGAACACATAATAACGATCCACAAAAAGGGAGACAAAACCAACCAGGTAACTATACACTATTAAAGCCTGACTTCTATTATATGTAAACCATGGAAACTATAATAAGATCCAAAATGGAAAATGACCTATATGGTAACAGTATCCTGGGAGACAGTCAGCATGGTTTTAGAAAGGAGACTATGTCTAACTAACCTGCTTGATTTTTTTGAGAACGCAACATCAACAATGGATAATTGCAACACGTATATGGTTTATTTAGATTTGTGAAAGCTTTTGACAAAGTCCCGATAAAAGATTAATTAAACTGAACTTAGTAGGGATTCAAGGAAATGTACGGCTGGATTAGGGAGTGCTTAACATGTAGAAACAGAGTACTGATTAGAGGAGAAACCTCAAAATGGAGCGAGGTAACCAGTGGTGTACCAGGATCAGTATTAGGTCCTCTGCTCTTTCCTAATCTATATTAATGACTTATATTCTTGGTATAGTAAGCAAACTTGTTAAATTTGCAGATCACACAAAAAATAGAGGAGGCAAACACTGCTGTTGTAGCAGCAAAGGTCATTCAAAATGACCTAGGACAGCATTCAGAACTGGGCAGACACATACAAAATGACATTTAATAGAGAAAAGTGTAAGGTACCACAGGCAATAAAATGTGTATTATAACATCATAATATTACACTTAATGAAACACAAGCAGAGTTTAAAACACATATGTACAAATAGAACTAATCCAATTTTCTATTAAACTGTGAACCTAGTGTTGATTGAATCCTCTCTGTGTTTGTATAGCCTGAAACAGGCATCAATGCCCTGCATAGCTGCACACACTGCCATCATTCACACTGACCACAAGAGGGAGCCAGAGCACCACTGCTGTCCATAATGTAACAGTACAGAAACAAGACAATTGAAATAGGCAGCAGTTACCTCCCCAGTCAGCCCAGTTCTCCCATTGTTAACACAAGGCTCCTCACACCCAGTCATCTAAACACTACAGTGTGGTCTGTGTCTGGAGGAAGGAGCTGCTCACAGTGATGTAACATGCTGGGAAACACTGACTCTAATACCTCCACACTTTGGGATTCATTTCCTTGATTCTTAATCTTCGCAGTCACTGTGTAAAGTCACGCATCAAGCCAGCGTACAAAGCTGCGACAGAGGGGATACCACACACAGCATCAATTGGTAAACAGAGACACACCAGCATCGCGCCTGGAACAGAGGATACTGAGACAGCCTGGAAATTGAGAGACACAATAAAGTGACAGCTTGCAACACATCCACAAGTATCAGCCTGGGAACAGAGATCCACAGCAGACAGCCTGGAACAGATACAATATGACAGCCTTGTAAACAGAGATACACACAGTGACAGCTCTGGTAACAGAGACACACAGCGACAGCCTGTAACAAGAGATCCACAGCACAGCTTGTAACAGAGATCCACAGTGACAGCTTCTGTAACAGAGATACACAGTGACAGTTTTGCAACAGAGATCCACAGTGACAAAGCCTCTGTAACAGAGATACACAGTGACAGCTTCTGGGAACAGAGATCCACAGCGACAGCTTGTAACAGAGATACACAGTGACAAAGCCGTAACAGAGATCCACAGTGACAGCTCTTGTACCATGAGATACACAGTGCACAGTTTGTAACAGACACAGTGACAGCTTCTGGAACAGAGATCCACAGACAGCTCTGTAACAGAGAGATACACAGTGACAGCTTGTAAAATAGACACACTGCGACAGCTTCTGGAACAGAGACAACACAGTGACAGATAAAATGGTAAACAGAAGACTCAGCTAAAAGTGACAGCTTGTAACAGAGATACACAGTGACAAGCTTTACCAGAGATCCACAGGACAACAGCTTGTAACAGAGATACACAGGACAGCTTGTAACAGAGATACAATAAGGATAGCTTGAGAAGTCAAAACAGTCTGTAAGGAGAGAAGAAACATCGGTTAACCGGATGAATGTTTTCTAATGTAGTTCCCATTATCCCTCACATTGCAAAGTGAGCAAACTGGGACAAGGGTCACACAGTGACAGCTGCGAGTTTCTCAGGAGCAGACTGAGCAGAAAGGATGAATGTTTCAGCTGCGCCCACATTGTTCCATCACATATGCTAATTGCATCTTTACATTCGTATTCAAGATCACCAGTGAATGTAAACACTCTCAAATTCAACACCACAAACTGTTTTTGGTTTTGACTTCACTTTTAAATAAACAAATCTTCATCACGCGTTGTTAAAAAAATTCAAATAAAAAAAGACAAATCATCATACAGATAGCTAATTGAGTTTTATCAGCTCACACAGTCTGTCCGTTCATGCCCTGTGTCCCATACATGTTACTCCACTTTATCCCGCAATGACTTTTACTGTGAGAGGCTGATGAAAGTGGAGCACACATTTTAAAACCAAGTGGGATTGCATCTTCATTAAACTGGTCCTGAACAGCAAGACTGCAGTTACAATACTTACCAATAAAAGAGGGAAACGGGCACTTGAAACCAAACCATCTGAAGGGGGGGGTGTTATTTTGGGTTTACAAAACACACAGCACCACTGATTCCATAATGGGAAAAACAGTTCCCTGAGCATCATATTTTAAAAAGATTTCTATTAAACATTCTTAAATATCCTTCCAAGCAAACTCAAGTGAATAAGATAGTATTTCATTTTATTCTTAAGCAATGCCTATCTCAAACCATCAGACCTAATCCTGCACAAGGTGTACTTATAAACACTATCAAAGCTGAGAAAGCCAGAACAGCACTCCCTCATTACTGTACGTAAGTAACGACATTATAATAAAACAGTGGCTGTTGCTGAACACAACCCAGACTGACAGCAATCCCAATCACATCATAAGCTTCTCCTGTCAGTCTGACCTCTTCCCATCCCAGCCATGTTAACCAAGACCTTGCACTGTCAGGAACACAAAAGCACCACAAGCCCAGGTTTACACAACTGCTGGGCCACAAGTGGCTACCAAAGCCAAGGACATTACCTCCAGATGAAAAGGCATCCTTGTATTGGTATAAAAGCACATGCTTCCAGTGTTCTGGGAGTGTTTATAGCCCTGTGGAGTTTACAATACTTCATGATTGAGAGCTGCCCCTTCATATGGCAACAGAATCCACAACAACAATGACTTGTCAGCATCTTCATCTGGGCACTTGTCATCTGCACTCAGAAAAGTGTTGATAGTGTGAAACATGGAGTACTATCACAAACATTGTTAATTCACCATTGTGCAATTTAAAGAACTATATTAAGGGTGGGTTTGTTTCTTGTTTACCTCCAGATCGTTGATGGTTAGATCATTCATTGTAAATTTCACTTCATTAAGTGTATGTTTGTGGTAATGAGCTGGTTGCTTCTAACAATACCTGTATCTAATCATCTTCTCATCAATTGATTAATAACTATTAAGGTTTGTTTGGTTTGCAAATTGTATTCCTATTTTGCCAATCAGCTGATGTTGGATATCTGATTGGAAACTTTACTTGGATGAAGTGTATAAGTCTGTGATAATGAATTGTCTGGCCTAACAAACCTGTGTTTAATCATGTCTACCAATTGGTACAACGATATTAAGGGTTTGTTTGTTTCTTTAAACACTGAGGATCTGCCTTGAGCCTAAACACGCCCATTGTTTGAAGTTTTGGTCTCTGTTTTAAATAAATGTAAAGAATGTTTGAAAGCCATCACAATGGTGAATTGGGAATCCCAGTTTTGTTCTTTCCCTGCTATAAAGTGTGTAGCATTGACCATGAACACACCCAGATAGCCGTTTAGCTGTGAAGCTGCTGTATGTGCAAGGACTTGGCACTATCAGTGTGAAGCTCGGTGTGGAATGCATAAGCTTCACAGGCTGATACAACCAATGCATCGTGATTGAAAAGAGAAAAGAAAACCATTCTGGACTTCATTGTCAACCATACAGGACATTGTCAGTCAATCCAGGCAGACTGGGGGGGCACAGAGTGATATACATCAAAAGCAAAGGAGATAGTCAAGTCTTGTGAGGCTTTTGTCTCGTCTTGTCTGGTAAAAGCAGGAGATGATGTTGAATGGGGTTACAGATTGATTCAGTGTTATGTGGAACAGATGCATGTCATCTCCACATCCCCCCGTCTGCAACGACTGCCAGTGTTTTTAGAAGTTGTGTGTTGTTTTCTTGTAGAGCGGGTCGTTGTTGGTATTGTATTTATTTGTAATGATTGCAATGTTAAATCAATCATTTTTCACAGTAGTATTTATTGCGTAATCACGCGACCCTTAGTGTGCTCTCTGGTGCCGAACGCTTTCTACGCTGTGTATTATCTGGTTGCTAACATTCCATTTTATCTGCATAAAATAAAGATTCTTTTTTTAATTGGAAGAGGTCAGCCCGATCCCATCCTGATTTGTTTTCAGAATAAAAATAACCCAGTAACTGTTTTATTTGTCTGAAAAGTCTACGACTAATCTGGCTGCAGACCCATCTAAATGTGATTATGTATCTCAATTCTCATGTGAAGTCCCCTGCCTAGTAAGTGGGTGTTACATCTTCATATAAAAGGACTCTTATAGAGTCCTAATGCAAAAAGAAAAGAGCAAAAAAGCAAGCTGGGGAAAAAGGGGAGGAGTGTGTCAGTAAATATCCAGAGGTTCTGGAGGTTTAAACACAAAACACACAGCTGATAGGAAAGAGGGGAACACTCTCTGAGTCTCCAGTCTACAGCAAATCATGGAACAAAGAGACCAGTGACAGCTAACACAGGAGCTGCTCTGTGTTCAAGTGAATAAAGTGCACTCACACTTGACCTCCGAGAAACACACTGCAGAGTTAGCTGACCACAAAAGGGAGCCAGAGTACCACTCAACACCCCAACTGCCCTCAACCCCTCTCTCTCTCCTCCCAGTCTCCTCCCCAGTGCAGGCAAGAAGGAGCTCCGTGTGTATTCCTCTGCTGTCTGCTCTCTCTGTCTCCCTCCTGTAGAATTCATTGTGCCCTGTTGGAACAGTAGGAGAGCCCAGTGGCACAAGGCTTTATTAGAGTACCCGCCACTCCTTACACACTGATCAGTGTTTCACTGCAAATGACATGTGGGATTGACACTGCACAGGACACTGGAGAAAGTTAGAGTGGCAATCAGATGAAGCAGGAGCCTGAGACGCGTCAGAAACATCAAACAGAGCCGACAAGCAGCACAGACTGCAGATATTAACACTGACCACAAGATGGAGCTTCTTCAGAACACCACTGCTCTTCAGTAATCAATCATTCAATCAATCAATCAATCTTTTATTTTATAGAGCGCCTTCATAGGGACCACCATCACAAAGGCTCAAGACATTGAAATGAGGAACAATGCATGGATACATTAAATACAAAGTGAAATACACAGGGCATAGTACATTAAATACAAAACAGTAAAAAAAAAAAAACAATGCAAATACATTAAATACACAAGCATATTACATTAAATACAAGGTTAGATGTGATTTCTAAACATTGTGGATGCTGTATCATACAGAATTATAATACGAATAAGATGGAGGAAAACCTGAAATAGCAATTTAGGACAACAATTAATAACAGATATCAGGGCTTGAAGAGCATTGAAAGCCAGAGAGAACATGGGATGAATAATGTAATAACACAGTAAAAAAAGACACTGAAATAGGCAGCAGTTACCTCCCTCCCAGTTCTCCCATTGTTAACACATGTCCCTCGCACCCAGTCATCTAAACACAACAGCATGGGAAGGGATTTTACTGCAATCTCCACAGACCATCAAAGCACAGACAACACTACACTCTGTGACCACAAGAGAGAGTAATAAAATGATGCTCTTAATCCAAAGAGCAGTGGTTCTAACCCAGGGTCCTCACAGACAGTCCAGGGGGTCCACAAGAAAAACTGGAACAAACTTTCACTCAACATTAGCAATGTGCAAAATCAAAAATGTTCTGTTTCTGAATGGGATTTGATTTCACAAAGTTTATGACAGATCTGTTAACTTGCAGTTCTGATTTTGTATTATTTGCCAATTAATAATTGTTTATACTGTGTTAAAAGCTACATAATCACAGCTGTGGTTAAGACATGAATTATTTGAGAGAAGGGAGAACAGAGAGAAATAACCTGTGTTTGTACAACTCAAATACAAAGGAAAACTATAAGCTATTTTTTCAGAGTGGCAAAAGAAACTGCATCAGCTGAAAATGAGTTTTAAACTTAAGAGCACTGTTTGACTACAAGTGCTGTCATGCTGTGCCAAGGAAGACACCTCTGTATAGAAAAGACACTTGCATTGGCAGCACATGTTTTCCAGCAGTGTCCTGGGAGTGTTTACAGTCCTGTGAGTTTAAACACTCCATGATTGAGAGCCGTCTCATGGCAACAGCAGAATCCACAACAACAAATGACTTTTATAAGACCTTATCTGGGCACTCTGCACCTGCACTCAGGGTAAGAATCATTTGGGGAAAAAAAACATGCTTTAAAGAAATATCTGTTCCTGGACACCCTCTGCTGTCAAAGTAAAACAGGAAAATTAAAAAAAGATGAAAATGAAAATGTGCTGAAATGTAATGCGTTTCTCATTATTTTAATCTCAGTAATTTATTCTAATTTCTATTATTATTTATTATTTTCAGAATCCAGTGGTCAGTATATCGTGGCCTCAGACTCAGCAGTGAAATCTGTTCTCCCAGGAGACACAGGCCGCCTCTGAGTTGTAAAGCAAGTCAGCATGAGTGTACTATAAGTACCTAGCCTGGTACCAACAGAAAACCTGGAGAAGCTCCCAAACAACTGGATTCATGGTGCAAGTACTCCTTCAGTCTGGGATC
Source organism: Huso huso (assembly GCA_036884735.1). Classification (NCBI taxonomy): domain Eukaryota; kingdom Metazoa; phylum Chordata; class Actinopteri; order Acipenseriformes; family Acipenseridae; genus Huso; species Huso huso. Next base: position 13,806 of record JAHFZB010000721.1, read on the forward strand.
CCAGCCTGTTCTGAAAGTGGCAGGGACCTGGAACTGACTTCCACTTGACCCATCAGTGGAGTCCAGGCTGAAGATGCAGGAGTTACTACTGTCAGAGTTTCCACTACTCCCAGCAGTAGATATGTGGTTCACACAGTGCTACACAGTCTGCATAAAAAAACCTCCTTAGCAGGACTGCAGGTGAACATTGTTCATTTTCTGATACTAAATACAAGCTGAAAAATAAACTAAACATTTTGCTTCTTTCTGTGTAAATGTATATAAATAAATAAATTGCATATTTACTTCAAATTGTATTATTTCCTTTTTTTCATTTTACCTTTTTTAATGATTCCACTTTTCATCAGCAACAATATATCTCTATATATACAAACAGAATGATGTTTATTTTTTTAAAACAATTGAACTTGTATGCGATTGAGATTGATTTATTTTATCCACTGGACAACACATAAAAAGAAGTCCAGCAAACAGCAAAGCCCCAGTATTGCAAGTGATGTGTAGTTACACCTGTCTGGACTCTGTGGAGTCCAGCTGATATTTTTCATTGCGTCAATCTGATGTGTTTAAATGTATTTCTTTCAAACTAATATGAAATAAAATGAAAACATTGAACTTAACATATTGTTAAGATGAAAATCAAGACACAAATTACTGTTAATTACAATGAACAAACCATGTCTTCTTTTGAAATAGAATTTTACACTCATTCTTAATCACTGAAATAAAATGTTAATACTAGATTGACATATACCCTGGGGATTATAACTTATTGTAATACAAAATAATGTATCTAAATTTAAATAAAAAATAAATAAATGAGGAATCTGTTGCCATTTCTGAGTGTATTCTTATTTTTTATTAAGGAGCAGCACATCAGCCAAGTATTGAAGGCAGTTTTATTCTTCATTGTCTTGCCTCCTCCTGTGTCATCCTTTGTTACCCACCTGGTCTCCTTTCATTCCTTATGTGCAGTATGCAGTCTCCCTGGCACACATGTCTCATCGATCTTAGGTCAGTTCATTCCTGAACAGGCAGATTTCTAATGCCCCTCCCTAGAGAGCAGGAAAAGCACTGAGAGGCAAACATAAACCACAGGAAGGATAATCTAACTGTACTGGTGAGTCACCCAACCCTATCAAGTCCCACCTGTGTTCACAGCTCAGATCCATAGAACTGTCTGTGACATTATTGAAACACACAGGGTGCAGCACTTAGAACACATATATACAAATAGAACGAATCCACTCTTCTATTAAACTGTGAACTTAGTGTTTGATTGAATCCTCTCTGTGTTTGTATAGCCTGGAACAGGCATCAAAGTGTGCCCCTGCCAAGCTGCACACACACTGCCATCATTCACACTGACCACAAGAGGAGCCAGAGCACCACTGTTGTCCATAATGTAATAAGACAATTGAAATAGACAGCAAAGTTACCTCCCCAGTCAGCCCAGTTCTCCTCCCATTGTTAACACAAGGTTCCCTCACACCCAGTCATCTAAACACTCAAGCAGTGTGGTCTGCTGAGCTGCCCACAGTGATGCAGTATGCTGGGAAACACTGACTCTAATATCTCAACACTTGGATCTATCTCCTTGATTCACCCCCCCGGCAGCAGTCACTGAAAAGCTAGTAACCTGAAAGTGTGGCAAAGTGTGACAGAGATACACAGTGACAGCTTGAAACAGAGATACACAGTGACAGCTTGAAAACAGGAGATACACAGTGACAGCTTGGAACAGAGATAATACTATGACAGCTTGTAAATACAGAGATACACAGTGACAGTTTTGTAAATAGAGATACACAGTGACAGCTTGTAACAGAGACAATACACAGACAGCTTGTAACAGAGATACACAGTGACAGCTTGAGAAGTCAAACAGTCTCCTATGAGAAGACACGAGCAATGTGAGGAATGTTTTGTGATGCAGCCCCATTATCCCTCATTGCAAAGTGAGCAACTGGGACAAGGACCGGCCACAGTGACAGCAAAGGGGAGTATTCAGAGTAGACTGAGCAGAAAAGACTCCATCGTTTTCTGGGGCTAAAAACCCATTACTGTCCCACCTCATGTAGTTAATTCGTATCTACATTGTATTCTCACTCACCAGAATGTAAACGACACCCCAAATTAACACAAAACTGTTTCTTTTGGCTTTGACTTCACTTTAAATAAATTCCTTCATCACGGTTGTTAAAAAAATTAAATAAAAAAAGACAACATCATACACAGATAGCTAATTGAGTTTTATCAGCTCACACAGTCTGTCCCTTCCATGCCCCGCGGTTCCATATGTTACTTCCACTCCTCTCCTGCAATGACTTTACCAGTGAGAGGCTGATGAAAGTGGAGCACACACATTTTAAACCAAGGGATTGCATCTTCATTAAACTGATCCTGAACAGCAAAGACTGCAGTTACTAACACTCATCACAAGAGGGAAACAGCACTGCAAACCCAATCTGAAGGGGTGTTATTTTGGGCTTTACAAACACACACAGCACCTCTCTGGATTTCCATAATGTAAAACATTTCACTGAACATCAGTATTTTTTAAACATTTCTATTAAAAACATTCTAAATATCCTTCCAGCAACCTTTCATGAATAAGATAGTATTTCATTGTATTCTGCTACCTATCTGCCAATCAGACCCAGTCCTGCACAGGGTAAAAAATTTATGAACACAATTAAAGAGAAGCCAGAACAGCACTCATTGTGGGCGAAGTAATGACACAGTATTTCAAACAGGGCTGTTACAGCACAGTCCCCAGACTGACAGCAATCCTCCCAATCACATCATGTTTCTCCCAAGCCAGTCTGACCCTTCCCATTCCAGTTGTGCTAAACTGTTAATCTTGGTTCTGTCAGAATGATTACACAGCAACAGTCTGTAAGTTTACAATTCACTGCTTCATTAGAAGTGGTTGCTGTGCCAAGGAAGACAATTTCAGATTGAAAGACACTTTGCATTTGCAGCACATGCTTCAGTGTTCTGGGAGTGTTTATAGCCCTGTGAGTTTAACACTTCATGATTGAGCCGCCCTTCAATGGCAACAGAACTGGCCAACAACAATGACTTTATCAGCATCTCATCTGGGCACTTGTCATCTGCACTAAGGTAAGAATCATTTAGAAAAACATGTTTTAAAAAAAGCTAATTTGTGAACAATTTTAATATATGTGTTAAAAGTGGAAACGGACAAACTGAAAAAAAAAAAATCAACTAAAAAAGTATTGAAAATTAATATGTTTTCATTATTTAAATAATATATTATAGTGTTCTATGTTATTATATATTATTTCAGAATCCAAAGGACAGTATACCAGACTAGACCCAGCAGTGAACGTTCCCAGGAGACACAGTCACTCTCCTGAGTTGTAAGTCGCCGGATCTGTGGTTACTTGCAACAGTAAACCCCTGTATAGCCTGGTACCTCAACAGAAACCTGGAGAAGCTCCCACACCCCTGGATCTATGATACAGCACCCGTCAGTCTTGGCTCCCCAACCTCGCTTCCCCAGTGGCAGTGGATCTGGACTGGACTTCCCACTCTGGACCACTCAGTGGGATTCCAGCTATAGGATGCAGTGACAGTCATTTCACTGCTCAGTGTTTATACACTGGCTATGTGTTCACACAGTGCTACACACACTGCATAAAAAACTCCTCCCCTCCAGCAGGAGGGGACTGGCATTGAAGCGACTGCACTGCTGCAGCTGGGACCCATCACTGCAGGTGCTGAGGGTGAAGGCAATGAAAAAACGGGACCCGGCCCTGTGGGAGGATCCTCAACTGCACACAAACACACTGAGCTCCAATAACAAGGGCTCAAAAATAAAAGTGAGAAGACTAATCTGGTAAATATCTTGATTATTCATGTATTCTTAGTCACATTGCAGAGGGCTGAAGGGCTGTCATTGGATTTATATTACTAATTTAGTTTCAATTGAAAAGGAAAATATTATTCTTAATTTATTTCTAGTAAGGAAAGATAAAGGTGAACATTGTTAATTTCTCTGATAATTAAATACAAACCGAAAATAAACTGAATCAGACATCTTATCTCTTAAAGGAAATAAATAACAAATATATACATGCATTACACATACATAAAGTATTATTGATAATCCAACATATTTCTATTGCGTTACAAGTTTTGAACACCCATGATTTTAAAACACATATTAACGTATTCAATATTAATACACAAGATTTTTTTCATTTCTTTACATGACTCAAAGCAATTTAATCATATTTAATTGAAACTATAAAATAAATATAGTGAAATAAATATGAATAAAAAATCTATTTCCTATAAAGTGTATCAGTAATGCTACAAAATTTAAAACCCCCACGCTGAGAAAGTTCAAGCATTTTATTCATTTGTATTTGCGCGCTGATGCCTCCGAAAAGTGTTGATAGGCGTGAAAACATGGAGTAATGACACAAACACATTGCTGTTAATCTACCATTGTGCAATTTAAAGAACTATATTAAGGGGTGGGGTTTGTTTCTTGTTTCAATTTGCAGATCGTTGATGGTTAGATAATTCATTGTACCCCCCACCTCCATTAAGTGTATGTTTCAGGTAATGAGCTGGCTGTTCTAACAATACCTGTATCTAATCATCTTCATCAACTGATTAATAACTATGAAGGTCTATTCTGGGTTACAAATTGTAATCCCCATTTGCCAATCATTGATGTTGGGATATCTGATTGAAAACTTACTTGATGAAGTGTATGTCTGGTGGGATAATGAATTGTCTGCTTTAACAAACCTGTGTTTAATCATGTTCACTAATCTGGTAATAACTATATTAAGGGCTGGTTTTGTTTTAAACACTGAGGACAGCGCTTTGAGTCTAAAACATCGCCTGTTGTTTGAAGTTTTGGTCCTCTGTTTTAAATTAAATGTAGAATAAAGCCTGAAATATCACAAATGGTGAATTAACCAGCCTTGTTTCTTCCTTCTATAAAGTGTGTAGCATTGACAGAACACACCCAGATGTTTAGCTGTGGAAGCTGCTGTATGTGCAAGGACTTGGCACTATCAGTGTGAAGTCTCCAGGTAAAATGCATACGTTTTCACAGGTTGATACAACCAATGCATCGCATTGAAAGAGGAAGAAACCATTCTGACTCATTGTCAACCATACAGGACATTGTCAGTCAACAAGCAGACTGGGGTCACAGAGTGATATATTGCAAGCAAGGAGCTAGTCAAGTCTCAGGGAGGCTTTGTCTGTCTCCTCCTCTTGTCCAAAAGCAGGAGATGATGTTGAATGGGTTATGCCAGATTGATCTGCAGCAGAAAATGATGATGTGCAGCTCCCACATCCCCGTCTACAAGACCAAGCTGTGTTTTGTGTTGTGTGTTGTTTTCAGAGCGTCACCGTTGTTTATATTTATTTATTTGTAATGACGGCAGCTGTAAGTAACTCAATCATTTTCACAGGTATTTAATCACAAGACTTTAGTGTGCTCTGGTGCTGAACGTTTACTGCTGTGCATTAATCTGCTGCTAACATTCCATCCTTTTATCTGCAATAAAAATAAAAGATTCTTTTTAATTGGAAGAGGCCGTATTCTCTGATCCCATCCTTGATTTGTTTCTTTCAGAATAAAATAACCTGTAACTGTTTTATTTGTCCAGTGACTTCTTACACACTAATCTGGCTAGACCGACCCAAATGTGATTATGTATTTCACCTCATGTAAGTCTCCTGCCTCCAGCTGGTGCCATAGGTTACATAAAAAGGACCTCTATAGAGTCCTAATGCAAAAAAAAGAAAGAGCAAAAGCAAGCTGGGGAAAGGGGAGGAGGGGTGTCAGTAACTATTCAGAGGCCCTGAGGTTTAAACACAAAACACACAGCTGATAGAAAGAGGGAAAGGACTCCCTGAGCCTCCAGCCCAATACAGCAACCATGGAATAAAGAGACATCCAGTGATTGTGCCCACAGGAGCTGCTCCTGTGTTCAAGTGAATAAAGTGCACCCATTAATGCGACCCGAAAACACAAAGTGCAGATATTAATACGACCCACACAAGAGGAGCCAGGAGCACCACTCAACACCCAGACTGTCTCTCAGGCCCCTCTCTCTCCTCCTCCAGTTCCCTCCCTAGTGCAGTAAGCAGTTGAGCCCGTGTGTATTCCTGCTGTCTGCCTCTCTCTCTGTCTCCTCTCCAGTAGAATCCACACCTCAGTCGCGGTGTTGAACAGAGCCCAGTGGCACACAAGCTTATCGAGCACCGCCACCCCCCACACTGGATCAGTTTCACTGTTTCTAAATGAGACATGTAGGATTGACACTGCACAGGACACTGGAGTGTTAGGAGTGGCAACTGATGAAGCAGGAGCCTGAGACGCATCAGAAAACATCAAACAGAGTCCTGACAAGCAGCACAATAAGACTGCAAAAGATATTAACACTGACCACAAGAGGGAGCCAGAGCACCACTGCTCCATAATCAATCAATCAATCAACAATTCTATTTTATATAGCACCTTTCATAGTGGACCACCACTGGCCAAAAAAGCTTATTTCAAGACAGTGAGGAACAATGCATAATACATTAAAACAGTGAAATACAGGGCATAGCATGATTAAAATACAAACAGGAAAAAAAACAATGCAAACACATTAAATACAAGCATATTACATTAAATACTAAACATTGTGTGGATGCGTGGTCATACAGAATCATATGAATACGATGGAGTGAAAACCTGAAATAGCACTCCTAGACAAATAAACATGCTTCAGTGCTCTGGGGTGTTTATAGCCCTGTGAGTTTAACACTTCATGATTGAGAGCTGCCCTTCATGGCAACAGAATCCACAACAACAATGACTTTTATCAGCATCTTCATCTGGGCACTTGTCATCTGCACTCAGGGTAAGAATCATTTAGAAAAACACTTTTAAAAAAAATCTATTTGTGGGACATTTCTTAATATACAGTATAAGTGTTCAAATACAACAGGAGTGACTGAAGAAGGCTTGACATTTAATATGTGTTTTCATAATTCAATTCACTTGTTTATTATAATTTTCTATATTATTATTTATTATTTTCAGAATCCAGTGGACAGATATACTGTGACTCAGACTCCAACAGTGAAATCTGTTCTCCCAGGAGACACAGTCGCTCTGAGCTGTAAAACCAGCACCGCAGTGCACACTGCTAGTAATTACCACCTCCTAGCCTGGTACCAACAGAAACCTGGAGAAGCTCCCAAACTCCTGATCTATTGGGCAAGTACCCTTCAGTCTGGGATCCCAACTCGTTTCAGTGGCAGTGGATCTGGGACTGACTTCACTCTGACCATCAGTGGATTCCAGGCTGAAGATGCAGGAGATTACTACTGTCAGAGTTACCACAGTGGCTAGTGTGTTCACACAGTGCTACACACACCCGTACAAAAACCCCCTCAGCAGGACTGCACATTGACTGCACTGCTGCAGCTGGGACCTACTGCAGGTGCTGAGGGGTGAAGGCAATGAAACGGGACACGGCCTGTGGAGGAGCTCAACTGCACACAAACACACTGAGCTCAATAACAAACACACAGTTACATGTAGGCATGGATTCAATATTAGTCTATTTAAACAAACTGATTTTGTTGTGACTACAGGGGCATCTAGTAATGTATTGATGATACCATCTTTTCTAAATTTTGAATTCCAAAACATCATTCAGTTATTCAAAGAATTGTAAAAATGACACTTTGATTCTGATTCTAATATGAAGATGTCCATGAATCCTGGGCTGGGTTACACCTTTTAATTAAGGTTCTTACTTAGCTTAGTTAAGAGCGTAATGAATTAATAACTTTTAATTTGAAAAATTACTACATTGACCCTTTTCAAAGGGTAAAGAAAGTTCTAACACAAGGCTTACAGGTTGTTTAAAATGTATCCAACATTGAGAGTGGGTGTGAATCTAGCCAGAATCACATTAAAGACACAGAGAGGAATGAGTTGAATCTCTTTCATGCTGATTCAATCAGAGCTGGGATGCAGTAGTGAGGGAGAATGGATACATGCCTTGACAGTTAAGATATTGACAAGATGCAGAGCAGCGAGAGAATATTCAGATCACTGATTATGTGGTGTGTATATAATAGGTGAAATGTGAATACAAATAAAAATGTATTTACTAAAATGTACTCCACTTCATTCATATCACTGTCACAGCTCATGTATAATTTGAACTCATTCATAATATTCACTTGAATTCTCCTGCATCACATATTCCAAATGAAAGAAACCTGGTTTGTTCAATCTCACTCAAAACAACATGTCAATACAATAGCCATGTGTTTCTCAGTGAGCAACCCTTCCATGGCAATGGTGTGATCAATATTTATGAACAGATTTCACACAAAATCAATCAATCAATAAAGAAATCAATACCTCCCAGCACCCCTACCAGCACCCCTGGCTTGTTAAATATTGTGATTGAAATCTGGGGCTTCATGAAGTTCAAGGTGATTTGGGGCATGTGAAAGACAGTGAAGTAGATGTTCCATTTAGAAAGTAAGAAGCTGTCAAAATGAGAACAATGAAAAGAAAATGACAGGTCCATTACTTGTACAGCAGCAGCAACACATGGGAAGGTATAACACTAGGATTGGGGTAGGGCACTACATACCCTTTAATTCTCAATAGGATTGAAACAATGACACAAACACAAACATTATTGTCAGTTTAGACAGACACACAGATTAGACAGCAGTGATATACTGAGAGCTTTGACTGGGGTAAAAATAGAAGAAAACAGTAAAAGTGGCCCAACCCTATGAAGCCCCACTGGTGCTCATGGCTCAGATCTCATCTAACTGCCTGGGACAGGATTTGTATAAAGGAAGGTGCTTTGCATACCTGTGCCTGCCTCACTGCTCTACACAACAGCTACAATAACTGCACTGCTCCATTGCTCAGGGTTTTTAAAGCTGACTGTTCAGCCCTTTCACAGTCACTGAGACACACAGAGAACATGGCTTCACTGGGGCTCCTCCTCTGCACACTGGCACTCTGTGCTCATGGTAAGAAATCCTCATTATTATGAATTATTATTAATATCAGCGCTTCCTCAGCACACAGTGGAATGCAGTTAATGGACGAGGCTGTTGACTCGGTGGGTTGATGTTGTGTTTTTATTTTCAGAATCAGCGGTCAGATTGTCCTGACTCAGAGTCCCACAGTGGAGTCTGTCTCTATAGGAGGGAGTGTCACTCTGAACTGCAGATCCAGTAGCTCTGGTTTTACCAGCAGTCTAGCCTGGTATCTGCAGAAACCCGGAGGAGCTCCTAAACTCCTCTTCTCTTCACTGAATAGCCGAGTCTCTGGAGCTCCAGCTCCATTCACTGACAGCAGGTCAAGAACAAACTTCATGCTGACCATCAGTGGAGTCCAGGCTGAAGATGCAGGAGATTACTACTGTCAGCAGCACTATAGCTTCCGTTCATTTGATCTACAAGAGACACACTGCAGATATTAATACTGACCACACGAGGGAGCCACAGCACCACTGCTCTCCATAATGTAATAACACAGTAATAAGACAATTGAAACAGGCAGTAGTTACCTCCCCAGTCAGCCCAGTTCTCCCATTGTTAACACAAGGCTCCTCACACCCAGTCATCTAAACACTACAGTGTGGTCTGTGTCTGGAGGAAGGAGCTGCTCACAGTGATATCACAGTGATGTCTCAACACTTATGGGCCAGTTCATTCTGAACAGGCAGATTTCTAATGCCCCTCCTAGAAAGCAGGAAAGCACTGAGAGGCTAAACATAAAACTACAGGAAGGATAATCTAACTGTACTGTGAGTCACCCAACCCTATCAAGTCCCACCTGTGTTCACAGCTCAGATCTCATAGAACTGTCTGTGACACTTATTGAAACAGAAGTGCAGCTCTTAGAACACATATACAAATAGAACTAATCCACCCTTCTATTAAACTGTGAGCTTAGTGTTTGATTGAATCCCTCTCTGTGTTTGTATAGCCTGGAAACAGGCGTCAGTGCCCTGCCAAGCTGCACACACTGCCATCATTCACACTGACCACATGAGGGAGCCAGAGCACCATTGCTGTCCATAATGAAATAACACAGTAATAAGACAATGGAAATAGGCAGCAGTTACCTCCCCAGTCAGCCCAGTTCTTCCATTGTTAACACAAGGCTCCTCACACCCAGTCATCTAAACATAACAGTGTGGTCTGTGTCTGGAGGAAGGAGCTGCACACAGTGATGCATGCTGGGAAACACTGACTCTAAAATCTCAACATCTGCAACTTCCACCCCTGCCAGTGAATATTAAAGAATGTTAAAATGTCCCTTTAGCAGGCCAGCATTTTAAACACAATGATTGTCCCCTTGCTCTCCTCTCTGAGAGTTGCTGTAAGCTGTCTGTCCCACACCCCAGTTATTCCTGCAGACTCACATCAGTGTGTGTCAGCATAGAGCAGTGGTTTTCAAACTTTTAGGGCCCCGTAACCCTTTCCAAAAATCTAGTCTACCGCGTGCCCCCCATCTGAGAGAGGGTCACAATATATCTATGAATATTTTCTAATTACTAGGCTTAAGTACTTATTGATGTTAACTGAAAATAAATATATTTTAAAATGCTTACCTACCAATGTGATGGACGTGCCTGCTTTTTATCACAGATTTCAGTAAAACTACACCTTGATTAGTAAACAATACAGCCCATACACAAGGGTGTGTTATTCTGTATTTTAAAATTGAACCAATATGACTTCCAATTACAAAAAGTATGTAAGCGGGTCATTAAAAAAAAAAAAATAAACAAGCCTGGATTTGCTGGCTCAGACGGCACACAGGGAAGGAGGCAGGGCTAGAGTTCAGCCAATTACTGTTCATGGAAAACTGTTGCTAAACTAATTAAATCAAAGCAAATTAAAACTAAAAACGCTATTTACAACTGCAGGCGTAAAAAAAGCAGGTAGCATGCAGAACTGTGTGAATATTGAATAACACATTGAATATGTATTTATTTATTTTTTATTTAACTGGATTGTCATCGTTTAACACTGAGCGGCACATTTAAAATGCTGCGTGTGTCTTGTGCAATATCGAATCCAAACAGAATAAGCACATTGTTTTGAAGTGAACATTTCCAAAAGCTAAATTTGATGAAAGAAGAAAGGTGACATTTATATCATGCAGTCAAAATGACTTTTAGCAAAATGCTTCCATGTTAGTGTTTCGTGCAGTCGTCTGTTCATGTGAATCAGCTGCCAGACAGCTTGTTGATGGGCACTCGCTGTATGATATGAACACATTCAATAGGTCTGGAGCAGGGAATCCAATTCCAGACACTTCCCAATCCCAGGAGTTAGGGATTGATTGATTGATTGATTGATTGATTGATTTTAATCCTGCGATTCCATTTTTGTAATAATAATAATACCGTGCCTTTGCTTTTATTAGCCTAATAGTAAACAGCGTACACGCGTAGGCTAATGCAATCACTCGACAAAGGAGTTCTTCAACGAATTAGTCACAGCGAAAAAAACACACACATTGCAAGGAAAGACAGCGTCGTGTCGCTCCAGCTCCAGCACGGTGATTTCACTGTCTAAGCAAGGCGGCACAGCTGCCTGCTCAACTCAATAATACTGTTATTTAAAAACATAAACCTAGTTAAAACACACTGAACATTTAAACTCCAGAAAGTAAACGTACTAGTAAATACTACACGTTTTTAAAAGAAGCAACATCATCCAATGATTTTGTTTTTTTTTCTTTTTATCCTACAGCCTGCAGAACCCCCTCCCCGCTGTTTAAATATGTAATTTATCCATGTGCGCTCGCTCACTCGCTGTCAGCACCCGGCTGGGTGTTTATAGTTAAAAAACCTCGCCCAGCACAAAGGAATTACACCAGCACGGCTGTGCTTTTATTTGGAAGGAGAGTCAACATTGCTAATTCCATTGCTAAATCGCCAAAAGTTCTACAGTGTGGTAAAAATAAATAAATAAATAAATAAATAAATAAAATCTGTCGTCCGCCATTAGAGATTTTTTCGCGTACCCCCTGAGGAGCGTTCGAGTACCCCCAAGGGTACGCATACCCCAGGGTTTGAAAACCGCTGGTGTATACCAATATTAGTTACTATGAAAGACAGTAAACCAGAGCGCTCCTTCACTTACGGCCACACTCCGTTGAGAACACCCGGTCTTGTCTGAGCTCGGAAACTAATCACGGTCGGTCAGTAATTGGATGGGAGATCACCTGGGAATACCAGGGGCTGTAAGCTTTTCTTTCTGCAGCTCGGCAGGGGGCGCTATTTCCCCACATATTTCTAATTATATTCTTGTAGCTCCAACTGGATTTATGATTTTAATTCTCACACACAGCAACTATGGAGGATATTCCATGCCAAAATTAAAAATAAACAAATAAATAAACAAAAAAATAAATGGATACATAGACATTTATTTATTTATTTCAAAATGTATTTATTAATTCATTTATGTATTATAAATATATAAATAAATAAGCACATATTATTTATTGTTGTTAATGTTCTGCGTGTGTGGTGATGTATTGTTGTTTTGTTATTCGCGTGTGAAGTGTAGGTGCTTTGTTGATTATACGAGCACCGCTACTGTAGTTCAGATTTGAAGAACAGGTTAGAGGCTTCTATACCTGTCCTGTTCTGTTCTGTGAAAAAACAGGAGTGTTCCACGCTATGGAGCCTACTGGAAAAGGAGTGCATGTATTAAAACAATCTGGAAGCAACTGGTTGAACTTGCTGGGGTGACGAAACTTTTATTAGGTCATTGAGTCACACACAGTGGCTCAAAGGACAATATAAATCAATTAGCCAATTCAGATCAGCCAATTAAAACACAATTCATGAAGATGCCAATACATCTTTTAGGAGAATTTTTCTGATCTTTACTCTTTGAAAATATTCACGGTAAGTTGAGTCAGCCGAGCCTGTCTCTTATGGCATGAGAATATCTCTCCACAACCTTAAAATTAGAAAACACCAAAAAGCACAAACTGCACTACACTCTGTGACCACAAGAAGGAGAGAGAGAGAGTAATAAAATGATGCTCTTTAATCCAGAGCAGTGGTTCTTAACCTGGGGTCCTCAGAGACAGTTCAGGGGGTCCACAGGAAAAAAACTGGAAACTTTTCACTCAGCATCAGCAATGTGCAAAATCAAAATGTTTGCTTCTTGAATGGATTTTGATTGAATGATGGATCTGTTAACCTGCTGGTCTAATTTTAATATTTTACAATTAATAATTATTTATACTGTGTAACAAAGCTACATAATTACAACTGTGGCTAAGATGAATTGTTTGAGAGAAGGGAGGAGAGAGAAATAGCTGTGTTTGTACAAACTCAACACAAAGAAAACTATAAGCTATTATTTTTCTTTTTGATTGAAAGATAACTTTTTCTGTTTTTTTCTGAAAGCAGAAAAACTGCATCAACTGAAAATGAGTTTAAACTTAAGAGCACTGCTTGGCTAGAAGTGGCTGCTGTGCCAAGGAAGACAATTGCATAGAAAAGACACTTTGCATTGGCAGCACATGCTTCAGTGCTCTGGGGTGTTTATAGCCCCTGTGAGTTTAACACTTCATGATTGAGAGCTGCCCTTCATGGCAACAGAATCCACAACAACAATGACTTTTATCAGCATCTTCATCTGGGCACTTGTCATCTGCACTCAGGGTAAGAATCATTTAGAAAAACAAGTTTCTGGGACAATTCTTAATACAAAGGAAAACAGGGAAATTAAAAAGATGAAATGAAAATGTGCTGAAATGTAATGCATTTTCATAATTTAGTTCACTAATTTATTCTAATTTTCTATATTATTATTTATTATTTTCAGAATCCAGTGGACAGTATACTGTGACTCAGACTCCAGCAGTGAAATCTGTTCTACCAGGAGACACAGTCGCTCTGAGCTATAAAGTCAGCAGTGCAGTGCACAGCAATAGCTACGGCAACCACCTAGCCTGGTACCAACAGAAACCTGGAGAAGTTCCAAAACTCCTGATCGATAGGGCAAGTACCCTTCAGTCTGGGATCCCAACTCGTTTCAGTGGCAGTGGATCTGGGACTGACTTCACTCTGAATTCAATATTAATATACAAGATTTTTTTTTTATTTCTTTACATGTCTTCAAAGCAATTTAATATTTTCTAATTGAAACTATAAAATAAATAAATATAGTGAAATAAATATGAATAAAAATCTATTTCTATAAAGTGTATCAGTAATGCTACAAAATTTAAACCTCACGCTGAAAGTTCAAGCATTTCATTCATTTGTATTTGGTGCGTTGATGCTCAGAAAAGTGTTGATAGTGTGAAAACATGGAGTACGCACACAAACACATTGTTAATTCACCATTGTGCAATTTAAAGAACTATATTAAGGGTGGGGTTTGTTTCTTGTTTCAATTTGCAGATCGTTGATGGTTAGATAATTCATTGTAAATTTCACTTCATTAAGTGTATGTTTGTGGTAATGAGCTGGCTGTTTAACAATACCTGTATCGAATCATCTTCATCAATTGATTAATAACTATTAAGGTTTGTTTGGTTTACAAATTGTAACTTATTTGCCAATCATTGATGTTGGGATATCTGATTGGAAACTTTACTTGATGAAGTGTATGTTTGTGATAATGAATTGTCTGCTTAACAAACCTGTGTTTAATCATGTTCACTAATTGGTAATAACGATATTAAGGGCTGGGTTTGCTTTGTTTCTTTTAAACACTGAGGACAGCTCTTTGGAGTCGAAAACACGTCTGTTGTTTGAAGTTTTGGTCTCTGTTTTTAAATAAATCTAGAATGTTTGAAATATCACAATGGTGAATTAACCAGTTTTGTTTTCCTGCTATAAAGTGTAGCATTGACAGGAACACACCCAGATGTTTAGCTGTGGAAGCTGCTGTATGTGCAAGGACTTGGCACTATCAGTGTGAAGCTCTGTGTGGAATGCATGCTTTCACAGGCTGATACAACCAATGCATCGCATTGAAAGAGGAAGAAACCATTCTGACTTCATTGTCAACCATACAGGACATTGTCAGTCAACGAGCAGACTAGGGTAACAGAGTGATATACTGTAAGCAAGGAGCTAGTCAAGTCTTGTGAGGCTTTTGTCTGGTAAAGCAGGAGATGATGTTGAATGGGGTTACAGATTGATCTGCAGCACAAAATGATGCATGCAGCTCTCCCACATCCCCTGCCTGCGCCGCACTGCTGTGTTTTGTGTTGTGTGTTGTTTTCAGAGCGGTCATTGTTTATATTTGTATTCATTTGTAATGATTGCAATGTTAAATCAATCATTTTTCACAGGTATTTATTGCACCTCGCACTTTAGTGTGCTTCTGGTGCTGAACGTTTACTGCTGTGTATTAATCTGCTGCTAACATTCCATTTCTTTTTATCTGCAATAAAATAAAAGATTATTTTTTAATTGGAAGAGGCCGTGTTTCTGATCCCATCCTTGATTTGCTTTCAGAATAAAATAACCTGTAACTGTTTTATTTGTCCAGTGTCTTACACACTAATCTGGCGTAGACCGACTCCAAATGTGATTATGTATTTCAATTCTGCGTAAGCCCTGCCTAGCGGGTGTTACAGTTACATAAAAGGACTCTATAGAGTCCTAATGCAAAAAGAAAGAGCAAAAAGCAAGTTGGGAAAGGGAGGAGGGTGTCAGTAAATATCCAGAGTGCTCTGAGGTTTAAACACAAAACACACAGCTGATAGGAAAGAGGAAACACTCTCTGAGCCTCCAGCTCAATACAGCAAATCATGGAATAAAGAGATTCAGTGACAGCTAACACAGGAGCTGCTCTGTGTTCAAGTGAATAAAGTGCACTCAATAATGTGACCTCCGAGAGACACACTGCAGGTATTAATACTGACCACAAGAGGGAGCCAGAGCACCACTGCTGTCCATAATAAAATATTATTATTATTTATTTCTTAGCAATCGCCCTTATCCAATTCTTATAAGATATTTTATAAGTTTATTTTTACATACAATTACCCATTGATACAGTCGGGTTTTTACTGGAGCAATCTAAGTAAAGTACCTTGCTCAAGGATACAGCAGCAGTGTCCCCCACTTGGGATTGAACCCACATCCCTCCGGTCCAGAGTCCA
>JAHFZB010000722.1:0-30000 GCA_036884735.1 Huso huso
GTATAGAAAGGGATCCATCGCTATAGAGCAGTCTCTGTTCAGCCCTGTGCTGCCCATCACCCAGTCTCCTGAACCACACTGTATAGAAAGGGATCCATCGCTATAGAGCAGTCTCTGTTCAGCCCCTGTGCTGCCCATCACACAGTCTCCTGAACCACACTGTTCAGAAAGGGATCCATCGCTATAGAGCAGTCTCTGTTCAGCCCCTGTCCTGCCCATCACCCAGTCTCCTGAACCACACTGTATAGAAAGGGATCCATCGCTATAGAGCAGTCTCTGTTCAGCCCCTGTGCTGCCCATCACCCAGTCTCCTGAACCACACTGTATAGAAAGGGATCCATCGCGATAGAGTAGTCTCTGTTCAGCCCCTGTGCTGCCCAGCACCCAGTCTCCTGAACCACACTGTATAGAAAGGGATCCCTCGCTATAGAGCAGTCTCTGTTCAGCCCCTGTGCTGCTCATCACCCAGTCTCCTGAACCACACTGTATAGAAAGGGATCCATCGCTCTAGAGCAGCCTTGTTAGAGGACTGCAGTCTCTGTGAAAATAGTAATAATAAAAAAGATGCCATAGATTGAGATTGAAACTTTATTGAAATAAATCAGCAAAAATACATTCAGAAATACAGAGTAGTAGAGTATCATTATCATGCACATCCCTTCATACAATACAATGACATGAATCACATATTTTCTTTGGTACAGCTTGTGTGATTTCTATGTGTTTGCATGAGATGAACATGTTTCATGAATGCATGGATTTGCCCCCCTCCCCTCTGCTCCCCATACACTATAATGAGAAATAAAACTGAGTCAGTGACCCTGTTATTTTTTGTTTTTACAGCAATGTAAATTAAATATCATCAGAAAAAATAAGACATTTCCATTGAAATCATAAGCTGTAGCAAACCACCCTACTCATAGCCTTAATGACTTAACCCCATGTTGCATTGCACCCTGCAGACTGCACATATATTTCTGTGTGATAATGCAGACCTATTTAAAGACCACAGGGGGCACCACTTGCTAGTATATACTGCAGCTTCACTTGCATTGCGACAGGCTCCAGTCCTGGAGGGCTTTTCCTCCAGATAGAAACGCAGCCATGGTTGGAACGGAGACCTGGACTGGAAGAGACCAGCTTGCTGAGCTGCACTAGGACAACTCGTCTCACTTACCAGACAGAGGCTCAGAGTGACCAGGCTAGAGCTGCCCATGTCATTGCACTGGAGGATCATGTGAAAAAGAGAACTATCCTTCATCTGCCATCTACCTTAGCCCTGTCCTCCTGATAAGCAATTCAACACCTGTATCCTGGCTGCTGTTTGTAATGTACTGCAGCATCAAGACCTTCCAGGTGATTGTATAATTATACAGGAGCTTGCTCCCTTCCTCCCTCAGTAAATGTGTTTGTGGTGCCCTCTATGGGATTTAATAGTACACTGCAAGTTGTACATTCATTCTGTAAATCCATGCTCTGCCATGCCATGGGAAGAGGCCTGTTACTCTGTTACCACTCTGAATATATTCTTTTACAAGGTGAAAGAAACTTGCACCAGTAACTAATGTAACCTCTATTAGAATCATTTACTACATTAAAACACACACACCTCACCTTAATATAAATATGTGCTGCACCAGTAAATAATTGAACATATATTTAAATTATCATTAAATTAAAAAACACACCCCATCACCTTACTATAAATATGTGCTGCACCAGTAAATAATTGAACATATATTTAAATTATCATTAAATTAAAAACACACCCCATCACCTTAATATAAATATGCTGCACCAGTAAATAATTGAACATATATTTAAATTATCATTAAATTAAAACACACACCCCATCACCTTAATATAAATATAACCAGTAACTAATGTCAGATTGCTATAAACCAGTAGATAATGTTAGATTATTATAAACCAGTAGATAATCTCAGAGTAATATAAACCAGTAGATAATGTCAGATTAATATAAACCAGTAGATAATGTTAGATTATTATAAACCAGTAGATAATGTCAGAGTAATATAAACCAGTAGATAATGTCAGATTAATATAAACCAGTAGATAATGTTAGATTATTATAAACCAGTAGATAATCTCAGAGTAATATAAACCAGTAGATAATCTCAGAGTAATATAAACCAGTAGATAATCTCAGAGTAATATAAACCAGTAGATAATGTCAGATTAATATCAGATAATGTTAGATTATTATAAACCAGTAGATAATGTCAGATTAATATAAACCAGTAGATAATGTCAGATTAATATAAACCAGTAGATAATGTCCAGTAGATAATGTAATTAATATAAACCAGTAGATAATGTCAGAGTAATATAAACCAGTAGATAATGTCAGGATTAATATAAACCAGTAGATAATGTCAGAGTAATATAAACCAGTAGATAATGTCAGATTAATATAAACCAGTAGATAATGTCAGAGTAATATAAACCAGTAGATAATGTCAGATTAATATAAACCAGTAGATAATGTCAGAGTAATATAAACCAGTAGATAATGTCAGAGTAATATAAACCAGTAGATAATGTCAGAGTAATATAAACCAGTAGATAATGTCAGAGTAATATAAACCAGTAGATAATGTCAGATTAATATCAGTAGATAATGTCAGAATAATATAAACCAGTAGATAATCAGAGTAATATAAACCAGTAGATAATGTCAGATAATATAAACCAGTAGATAATGTCAGATTAATATAAGACAGTGTTGCTCTGAAAGCCCCACACTGTCATTGTGGGTGCTGGTATCTCAGGGTGCTCAAAGTACTTCTCCTTCTCCTCCTCCTCCTCCTCTTCCTCCTTGTGGAATATCTCCCCGTCTTGTTTTCTCCAGCGCAGATTAACGCCGTCCATTGGAAAGTTCTTGGAGAGGTGCTCCCGGATCTGAAACAGCAACACAAGAAACACAGTGTTATCAAGGAGCACCACATCTCTCTGTGTATCTGTCAGGGAAATGAGAGGAAACTAGAAGGAACTAAAGGGAAGCAAAGTCAACGTGAGATTAGCTCATTAGTGTCACACGAAGTCCAGTACACAGGAAGCAGTGTCAGTTTGGATTTCTGAAAGGGAGTGTCACCTACCTGCTCTAAAATGGCTTCGCTCACTTTGGGGTCTTCAAGATTCACTCCCACGTTTAGTTTGACCCTTGCTGTTGCCATGTTATCTGTGCAGACAAACAGAAGAGTTCACACAGCCATTAAATAAACCCCATGTCAAACAATAAGACCCCACGTAGTCTGTAATGTGCAGCACAGAAGAGTTCACACAGCCATTAAATAAACCCCATGTCAAACAATAAGACCCCACGTAGTCTGTAATGTGCAGCACAGAAGAGTTCACACAGCCATTAAATAAACCCCATGTCAAACAATAAGACCCCAGTAGTCTGTAATGTGCAGTAAGAAGAGTTCACACAGCACAGAAGAGTTCACAGCCATTAAATAAACCCATGTCAAACAATAAGACCCCACGTAGTCTGTAATGTGCAGCACAGAACAGGAGCAGCGTTCCTTTTTAGATAAAATGAGAAATGTGTGCCGTTTTAACTGAGAAAGGGATCAATTATCAGTGAGGAACCTTGATTAAAACACAGCCACTAACCCTTTGAAAGTATTCATTTTGTTTCATTATACAATTTTGAAATATAATTTAATTTAAAAAAACTGCCTTGGTTTAATATTGCTAATTACAGCTTTATTAAAACACACAGCTTTAGAAAGAAACAAAGTAAACAATAATAATTAAAGTAAACAATTTTCCTTCAATACTTCAGGAAAGAGCCGCCTTGAACACAGTGTCTTAGACCTCAGTTTTCAGCATAGAGAATGCAGTGTCTTAGACCTCAGTTTTCAGTATAGAGAATGCAGTGTCTTAGATCTCAGTTTTCAGCATAGTGAATGCAGTGTCTTAGACCTCAGTTTTCAGTATAGTGAATGCAGTGTCTTAGACCTCAGTTTTCAGTATAGTGAATGCAGTGTCTTAGATCTCAGTTTTCAGTATAGTGAATGCAGTGTCTTAGACCTCAGTTTTCCTTATAGTGAATGCAGTGTCTTAGATCTCAGTTTTCAGTATAGTGAATGCAGTGTCTTAGATCTCAGTTTTTTCAGCATAGTGAATGCAGTGTCTTAGATCTCAGTTTTCAGCATAGTGAATGCAGTGTCTTAGACCTCAGTTTTCAGTATAGTGAATGCAGTGTCTTAGACCTCAGTTTTCAGCATAGTGAATGCAGTGTCTTAGATCTCAGTTTTCAGTATAGTGAATGCAGTGTCTTAGACCTCAGTTTTCAGCATAGTGAATGCAGTGTCTTAGACCTCAGTTTTCAGCATAGTGAATGCAGTGTCTTAGATCTCAGTTTTCAGCATAGTGAATGCAGTGTCTTAGATCTCAGTTTTCAGTATAGTGAATGCAGTGTCTTAGATCTCAGTTTTTTCAGCATAGTGAATGCAGTGTCTTAGATCTCAGTTTTCAGCATAGTGAATGCAGTGTCTTAGATCTCAGTTTTCAGGTATAGTGAATGCAGTGTCTTAGATCTCAGTTTTCAGCATAGTGAATGCAGTGTCTTAGACCTCAGTTTTCAGCATAGTGAATGCAGTGTCTTAGATCTCAGTTTTTTCAGCATAGTGAACAGTGTCTTAGATCTCAGTTTTCAGCATAGTGAATGCAGTGTCTTAGACCTCAGTTTTCAGCATAGTGAATGCAGTGTCTTAGATCTCAGTTTTCAGTATAGTGAATGCAGTGTCTTAGATCTCAGTTTTCAGCATAGTGAATGCAGTGTCTTAGACCTCAGTTTTCAGCATAGTGAATGCAGTGTCTTAGATCTCAGTTTTCAGCATAGTGAATGCAGTGTCTTAGACCTCAGTTTTCAGCATAGTGAATGCAGTGTCTTAGACCTCAGTTTTCAGCATAGTGAATGCAGTGTCTTAGATCTCAGTTTTCAGTATAGTGAATGCAGTGTCTTAGATCTCAGTTTTCAGCATAGTGAATGCAGTGTCTTAGATCTCAGTTTTCAGTATAGTGAATGCAGTGTCTTAGATCTCAGTTTTCAGTATAGTGAATGCAGTGTCTTAGATCTCAGTTTTCAGCATAGTGAATGCAGTGTCTTAGACCTCAGTTTTTCAGCATTGAATGCAGTGTCTTAGACCTCAGTTTTCAGCATAGTGAATGCAGTGTCTTAGACCTCAGTTTTCAGCATAGTGAATGCAGTGTCTTAGACCTCAGTTTTCAGTATAGTGAATGCAGTGTCTTAGATCTCAGTTTTCAGTATAGTGAATGCAGTGTCTTAGATCTCAGTTTTCAGCATAGTGAATGCAGTGTCTTAGATCTCAGTTTTCAGCATAGTGAATGCAGTGTCTTAGATCTCAGTTTTCAGTATAGTGAATGCAGTGTCTTAGATCTCAGTTTTCAGCATAATGAATGCAGTGTCTTAGATCTCAGTTTTCAGCATAGTGAATGCAGTGTCTTAGACCTCAGTTTTCAGTATAGTGAATGCAGTGTCTTAGATCTCAGTTTTCAGCATAGTGAATGCAGTGTCTTAGATCTCAGTTTTCAGAATAGTGAATGCAGTGTCTTAGATCTCAGTTTTCAGTATAGTGAATGCAGTGTCTTAGATCTCAGTTTTCAGCATAGTGAATGCAGTGTCTTAGACCTCAGTTTTCAGCATAGTGAATGCAGTGTCTTAGATCTCAGTTTTCAGCATAGAGAATGCAGTGTCTTAGATCTCAGTTTTCAGCATAGTGAATGCAGTGTCTTAGATCTCAGTTTTCAGTATAGTGAATGCAGTGTCTTAGATCTCAGTTTTCAGTATAGTGAATGCAGTGTCTTAGACCTCAGTTTTCAGCATAGTGAATGCAGTGTCTTAGATCTCAGTTTTCAGCATAGTGAATGCAGTGTCTTAGACCTCAGTTTTCAGTATAGTGAATGCAGTGTCTTAGACCTCAGTTTTCAGCATAGTGAATGCAGTGTCTTAGACCTCAGTTTTCAGCATAGTGAATGCAGTGTCTTAGATCTCAGTTTTCAGCATAGTGAATGCAGTGTCTTAGATCTCAGTTTTCAGCATAGTGAATGCAGTGTCTTAGACCTCAGTTTTTCAGTATAGTGAATGCAGTGTCTTAGACCTCAGTTTTCAGCATAGTGAATGCAGTGTCTTAGACCTCAGTTTTTTTCAGCATAGTGAATGCAGTGTCTTAGACCTCAGTTTTCAGTATAGTGAATGCAGTGTCTTAGACCTCAGTTTTCAGTATAGTGAATGCAGTGTCTTAGACCTCAGTTTTCAGTATAGTGAATGCAGTGTCTTAGATCTCAGTTTTCAGTTTTATAGTGAATGCAGTGTCTTAGACCTCAGTTTTTCAGCATAGTGAATGCAGTGTCTTAGACCTCAGTTTTCAGCATAGTGAGTGTCTTAGATCTCAGTTTTCAGCATAGTGAATGCAGTGTCTTAGATCTCAGTTTTCAGCATAGTGAATGCGTGCTTTGCCATTGTTGCCGTCTTATTTGCTTTCTTGTTTCCTCTACATGTTTATGACTGGCAATATGATCTTTTAATGGTATTGACTCATACATGATCAATGGCAGTAAAACTTGAACAGTAGTGTCCCACCATCCTCATAGAGATAATCAGATTTTGTTTCAGCAGAGACACGTGAGTGAAGTCACCTAAACTCAACTTGCAAACAAATGCACGTGGTATGTCATCTTCAATCACTACACTGTACTGTACGTTACATTTTTACCAGTTTCTAAACACTTGATATGATGGTATTTCTGAAATGTTTGTTTTTTAAAAGGGAAATAAAACAAAACCCATGAAAGTATGAGTATTGTGATTTTTATTTATGTTTATTTATGTTGACTATTTATACTTCTAAATAATGCAGTAAGATTGTGCTTCAAAAACGTTTTCCATTATATGATGAGTTCAAAACTGAGACGTTCCTAAGCAGCACCGGGCAGCCCTCTCCATAGAGGCAGAATCTCCAGACGCCTGCTTCACCCGCCCTGCAATACTGGATTCACTGGAGCCCCAGCGAGCTCTGTACTAATGTGACGTGCATTTTAACAGGGAAATCAGAGAATCATCTCCAAGACACACGGAAACATGCTTATGTTAATGCTTTGCACGAATGCTCTCAAAATGAGATGTTGGAGTCTCGAGGGAGGCTGATATTTGATAACTTGTAAAAGTTAATAAACTGAGTGGAAGGTTGTTGCCAGTTACTGTGTAAAATGTGCGCATTTTACCCTTAGAGGGAACGCTGAATGTGAGTTAAGAGCAGGGCTCAGGTGGGGTGCTGGTACCTAGAACACAAGAAGCAGACGTGTAGAGGTAGATTTTCAGAGATGAACTCTTGTGTTTAGATGTTTAGAGGAGTGTCTAATGTTAGGGCAGTTTTCAACAGTATAAACAGGGTTACCTGAAGACAGATTATTTGTACTGGACAATATAATGTAACTCTATACATTAGGATTCCAAACCGAAAGACAACCGTCTGCTCTCCTAGTGTTGTTGCTGAATAGTTGCACACAGCTCTCCCACAGCTGATATAGCTCTAGTGGATCACATGACACGCGAGGTGGGCTGTCAATCACACTGAACAGACTGCCATCTTCAAACTGCACTTACCTTGAGAGAGCGGAGTGGAAGGGGGCCTCGAGGATTCTGCTTCTGTAACAAGAAAGAGAGAAAAAAGAAAGTTTATAACAAAGCCAGATTCCTGCAGTGGTTCTGAATCCACTGAAGTGATTACACTGCATACCTTGAGAGACCGGAGTGGAAGAGGGGCTTGTGGGGTCTGAATCTGTAAAGAAAACACACAACAACAAGATTTAGTGTTTCCTGTTTCAAGTGTATTGTTCAAATGCATTTAAATGAAACTGTGTCTATGCTGCTGTCTCCACCAGGACAATAAATAAATACTAATACAATCAAACAATAAGTCATTTATTACAAAGCCACATTCAAACTGAACTAGTGCACTCCATACCTTTAGAGGCTGATGTTGAGAGAAGGCTTGAGAGGTTTGGATTTGCAGGAGTAAAAAATACATCATTTGCCTTTCTACATTATTGTTTAAATATATTTGAGCGACACCGTGTGTGTGTGTGTATGTGTGTGTGTGTGTCAGTGTGTGTCAGTGTGTGTGTCAGTGTGTCTCTGTGTGTGTGTGTCAGTGTGTGTATGTGTGTGTGTGTGTCAGTGTGTATTTGTGTGTGTGTGTGTGTGTGTGTGTGTCAGTGTGTGTGTCAGTGTCTGTGTGTGTGTGTGTGTGTGTGTGTGTGAGTGTCAGTGTGCGTGTCAGTGTGTGTGTGTGTGTGTGTCAGTGTGTGTGTCAGTGTGTCTGTGTGTGTGTGTGTGTGTGTGTGTGTGTGTGTGTGTGTGTCAGTGTGTGTGTGTGTGTGTGTGTGTGTGTGTGTGTGTGTGTCAGTGTGTGTGTGTGTGTCAGTGTGTGTGTGTGTGTGTGTGTGTGTCAGTGTGTGTGTCAGTGTGTGTGTGTGTGTGTCAGTGTGTGTGTGTGTGGTGCTGTCCTCACCAGGGCAATAAATAAATGGTAATAAATTCAAACAATAAGTCATTTATTACAAAGCCACATTCAAATTGAACTGATACAATGGTGAACTCACTGTTGAATTAGTGAGGTTGATAAGAACACTGAGATTCATTTATAACTCATGGTGTGGGCTGTCAATCACACTGAACAAACTGCCATCTTCAAACTGCACTTACCTTGAGAGACCGGAGTGGAAGGGGGGCTCGAGGATTCTGCTTCTGTAACAAGAAAAAGAGAAAAAGAGAAAGTTTATAACAAAGCCAGATTCCTGCAGTGGTTCTGAATCCACTGAAGTGATTACACTGCATACCTTGAGAGACCGGAGTTGAAGGGGGGCTTGTGGGGTCTGAATCTGTAAAGAAAACACACAACAACAAGATTTAGTGTTTCCTGTTTCCAGTGTATTGTTCAAATGCATTTCAATGAAACTGTCTATGCTGCTGTCTCCACCAGGGCAATGCTGACAATAACATGGTTTATTGTTTTCAAATAAATATAATAAATAGACAGTAAGAATGTATATCACAGCACACGTCTCTCCTGGGTATAACAATGAGGGGTAGCTGCTCCCTCTCACACTCTTAATGACCGGGCTGGATTCTGGTTCTTCAGATCTCTAGGCTACACCCTGTCCTGCTCTGGAGGTCAGACAGCTACTGTAGGATCAGATGGACTGAGCCTCTGAGTCCCTGCTCACAGACTGGGGTACAAACACTGAGCTGAACAAGAGCACAGACTGAACAGGGAGCCTTCAGTCACAGCAGAACAAGGGGTACTGATAGCTGCAATCCACATCACCCCATTACCTCTGGAAGGATATTGACCATCCCATCAGCCTGAGCAGGGAGCCTGTGATTGATTCTCAAAGTGGAAACTGATAGATTTGTCACCACCAGGATTTATTGAAGAGATCTAATCAGGCTTCCCTCTTTGAACCTGAAGGTTTACACTGAATTAAATGAGAACACAGTCTGAACAGGGTCCTCACCCTCACAGCAGAAGAAGGACTTCTGAGAGTTGCAGCCAGTGTCAGTCCATCCACCAGTCTTACTCATCATCACACAGTTCTCATCCCCTCCCCAATTGTTTGGTTGCCCATAGTTCCAGTTGTGAAATGTGTAGTTATCCCCCTGGTGTGACCACTTCCAGGGCTCATTGAACAGGCCTATCCAGAAGGGCTTGCCCTGCGCTTTCTTCACTATTTCTTCATTTTCACTGGCGTTCTTTATACTGACGAGGTCGGTGTGGTGTTCCCTACAGTACTGCTGAGCTTCAGTCCAGGTTTTCAGTTCTTCAATCAGGGTGTATCTCTCAGTGATGTTGCTGGTCTCTGTAAACACAAACAGCAGATCAAAAACAATGTCAGCTGTGGAGGTGCGCTGGCTCTCCTGTTGTATAGTGATTGAACCCGAGTCACATCCGGCTCAGCTATCAAGGTCCTGAAAAGCAACATCTCTAGCAGTGCATGGGAGTCTCTTTAGTTTATGTCTGAAAAGTATTTAATAGCAAAGTGGGGAAATAAAACTGTTTAGAAGAGAAATACATTTGTCACGAACAACAAGACTGGCTCATCACTGTGGAGGCTGTACCTCATGAAACATGGCATTTATGCAGCCTAGTGTTGGTTAGGGAAGCACCTGCCAACCGAGTACCTGCTGTGCTATCAGCTGTGTATCAAAGTCTGTCAGATCATTTGCCTATGGTGACTGAAAATAACTTGTAACAGGGAGATGCAACTTTTATATATTGCAGAATACCTGTCAGACCTCATTTGCATAACAAATGAATCAGTCATGTGAGGTTCAGCCCACTACACACAATACAGGAAAACTATAACCCCCTTTATCACCTTTTATTCAAATACAAATAGTTATTTAACTGTTAAACATATTCCTTCCTCACGTCTAATAAGGGCCACATATTTAAGACGAGGCTTTTGCTGTCTGGAACATAAACAATCTAAACAGAACAATAAGAACATTTCTTTGAATAATACACGTTTTCTTAAGTTTCTTATGAAGGAAAAACAATCTAAGAAACTGTGTTATGAATAACACACCTTCTTAACATTGTTCTTAACAAAAAGATGTTTCTTCTTTTGAATGTTTCAAGATTACGGCCCCTGTGCAGTATCCAGGGGACCTGGCTTCATCCCCCAGTCCAGTCAGCTGTTTCATTAACAAAGGAATTGAATCTCAACTCACCGCTGTAGCACATGAAATAGTTTCTCTGACTGCAGCGTGAATCCTCCCACTCTCCCTCCGCATTGACTGAAGCACAGAAGAGGTATGGTTCCCAGTTGGTGTAGATGACATCACCTCCACTGGACCACTGCCAGTTCTCTTTGTCATGATACAGCCCCATCCAATACCAGTTATATACAGTAAATGAAGGTATAAGACCTATAAGCTCATTAGCCCTGGCCTGGTCTTGAATGGTGGGCAGGTCTCTGCCTTGGTTTCTGCAGTAGCTCTGAGCTTCCTGCCATGTCTTCCCAGTTCCTTCATAGAAACACCGACCAGAGAAGCCGCCTGGGGAGAGGGGACAGCACAATAAAGATGAGTGAAAACGTGTTCTTCAGAGAAAAGATTTCCACTGGAAATGGAACCAACATTCACAGAATACTGGGCTTGTAAGAATGTAAGATACTAGTAGAACTGTATGGTGATAATAAATATACTAACATGCTTGTGGTTTGTTCTGTAACACGAGTATCATTCTGGCATGAGTGACGAAGGTCATGGAAACACCAGGTAGCCAAAGAAATCGTTGAGAAAAACTCAGTTCACTGTCAATCAATGCTAATGTTATTTTAGAATGTGTAAAGGTACATGTCTTGTTATTATACGATATTGCACAGCACAGCACAATACCTCAAAGCCTAAGGAAATATAACTGGGGTTTTGTTTATTATTTTTACCCCATTTAGACCCTCTGTGATTGATTCTCACAGTGGAAACTGCTAGATTTGTCACCACCAGGACCTATTGAAGAGATCTAATCATGCTTCCCTCTTTGAACCTGCAGGTTTACACTGAATTAAATGAGAACACAGTCTGAACAGGGTCCTCACCCTCACAGCAGAAGAAGGACTTCTGATCATTGCAGCCATAGTCAGTCCATTCACCAGTCTTACTCATCATCACACAGTTCTCATCCCCTCCCCCATTGTTTGGTTGCCCATAGTTCCACTTGTTAAATGTGTAGCTATCCCCCTGGTGTGACCACTTCCAGGGCTCATTGAACAGGCCTATCCAGAAGGGCTTGCCCTGCGCTTTCTTCACTATTTCTTCATTTTCACTGGCGTTCTTTATACTGACGAGGTCGGTGTGGTGTTCTCTACAGTACTGCTGAGCTTCAGTCCAGGTTTTCAGTTCTTCAATCAGGGTGTATCTCTCAGTGATGTTGCTGGTCTCTGTAAACACAAACAAACAGCAGATGAGAGGCTGGGAGCTGTGGAGTTGAGCTGGCTCTGAACCCAAAACAAATTGTGTGTTTCCATCAATCCTACAATTTATCACAAATGGCATCCTGTCTACAGTCAATTACATCTGTGTGTTATTTAAAAATAAGGGGCAAAATTCAGACCAAAAGTATATTTTTGAGTTATTATTTATTTCTTAGCAGACGCCCTTATCCAGGGCGACTTACAATTGTTACAAGACATCACATTATTTTTACATACAATTACCCATTTACACAGTTGGGTTTTTACTGGAGCAATCTAGGTAAAGTACCTTGCTCAAGGGTACAGCAGCAGTGTCCCCCACCTGGGATTGAACCCACGACCCTCCGGTCAAGAGTCCAGAGCCCTAACCACTACTCCACACTCCTGCCAGTTGGTTAATTTACTCCTGCTTCGGTGTTGTCAGTTGGGTATTGTAGATCACATTGCAGACAGATTGGTATTCTCAGTAATGAGTTTAAGTCTGTGAATGTGTAGACACTGGCTATCACTAATTAATCAATGTAATTTACTCAGTATGCAAACACAGGAGACACAGGTTATCACCGTGTGTAATTTACTCAGTATGCAAACGCAGAGACACGGGTTATCACCGTGTGTAATTTCCTCAGTATGCAAACACAGAGACACGAGTTATCACCGTGTGTAATTCACTCAGTATGCAAACGTAGAGACACGGGTTATCACCGTGTGTAATTTACTCAGTATGCAAACGCAGAGACACGGGTTATCACCGTGTGTAATTTACTCAACGTCTGCCCGACACAGGAGACAGTGATTGGCACCTCCACTTCAAACAGTGTCTCAGCTCTGGTATGACTAGCCAATCAGAAACGCTCTCTGGCCTCCCTTCGTTCTGAAGATCCAAGTCATTGTCCCTTCAGAATGGCTGCAAAGCTGTGGAGTTGGTGTACCACGTCTCTGGTTCCCTCAAGAGATCCTGCTTTACCTGAAACTGAACTATACCAACGGGAAGTACACGCAAGTATCAAGCTAATACTTATCAGGGTATGAGATATATATAGTAAAATATATATGTGTATATATGTGTGTGTGTGTGTGTGTATATATATATATATATAGTTCGCAGGACATCAGCACCCCTGTCATAGACATGAGGAGGACTTGCATGGACACAGTTAGTGATGAACCTAATGATCCTTGTGAACCTGGTCAGACAAACCAGCATAAGAGAGAAAAGAACTTCAATGGGCACAAACCTGGAGTTAAATGGCCAAGAGCTTGTGAGAAAACTGCATGGGACACAGTAAACACAGATATCTGCTTTGCATTGGAAAGATTAAGTGGAATAGTTGAAAAGAAGCTGGATAAATTTGG
Organism: Huso huso; assembly: GCA_036884735.1. Classification (NCBI taxonomy): domain Eukaryota; kingdom Metazoa; phylum Chordata; class Actinopteri; order Acipenseriformes; family Acipenseridae; genus Huso; species Huso huso. Next base: position 13,387 of record JAHFZB010000722.1, read on the forward strand.
GGACATCATCTACGCATATGGAAGCGAGAGGTTTGGAGTTGAAAAAAGGAAGGAAAAAGTACGCACTATTCCTGGAAAGTCTAGACGGCAGCAGTGATTGAACGCTTTGTTAGAGAAAGGAGACAGCTGAGGAAGCAATGGGGAAGAGTAGAACAAAGTCAGAGGAGGGACTCAATCTCTTACAGAGGGTCATAAAAAAGATAAGCTTGCAACATTGCGCAGAGCTGAGCGCCTACGGTAACGCTACAAAAAGGAGCGTGCAAGAACTAACTTTTATAAAGACCCATTCAATTTTGTAAAGAAGTTATTCACCAGTGAGAAGAATGGCACACTAAAAGTATCTAAGTTTGAGCTGGAGATATTCGGAGGAAACTCATACAGATTCAAAAAGGCAGGAGCCTATGTCAATTCCTTCAGACATCCCACCTATCAATCCACCAGAATACCAAATGGAGGACTGTGCACCTAAGTGGAAAGAAGTAGAGCAAGCTGTGAAAAAAGCAAGGGCCTGGTAGAGTTAACAGTGCCATGGGAGGATGCTGTAGATGAGGCGATGAGAGGAAGAAACTGCGGTATGCTCAACTAGCCACTGAAGCGGAACAGCGAGGATGGAGAGTCCGGGTTTACCCAGTGGAGGTGGGTTGTCGAGATTTGTGGCACACTCTACAACCCGGTTTCTCAGAGACGCCGGATTCAGTGGCCAAGAGTTAAGGGTCGCACAGTGAAGAACTTATCTGAAGCAGCAGAGAGGAGCAGCAACTGGCTGTGGTTGAGATGGAAAGATTCTGGCTGGGGATCTCAAGCACAATAGAAAGAAAGAAACGCTGATGTACAGGTAAGTAAGCTGGGCTGAGTTGAGTGGGGGACGGAGGGGGTGATGCTGGGACGCCAGAATCACCGTCGAGCCCTCTTGAGGTGTCGTGGGCTAGTCGACAAAACACCGAGGATGGAAGGTGCCCTCTTGAAGACCCCATAGATGTACCCTACTTAGCTCAATCCAGACGGTTGTCATACTGATGCGCTGGGGAGACCGCACTGTGGTTGATCCCTGGAGCCAGCATCACAGCCGTTGTGTGTGCTGATATGCTAGGGAGGCAATAAGATGATCCCTGGAGCCAGCATTACACTTCAGCCATCAACACCAGACAGAAGGATATCTACATCATCAGATGGAAGGAAGCGCAAATGGATGGGAGACAGAGATGGATCACATTAGTTTACTGTAAAGCTACGTCTTAGTTGGTGCTTATCTTGGCGAGAGCCGAGTTCAAATCAGCATGAAGTTTTAACATCTACTCTCGTGTAATGGAAATCATTATATATAGTACACAGACACACACAAACAGTCACACACACACACACACTGGACACAGACACACAGACAGACACACACAGACAGAAACACACAGATACAGATAGGACACAGACACACAGACATACACAGACACACACACACAGGCACAGACAGACACGCACACACACACAGACAGGACACACACAGGACACAGACACACACACACTGAGATGATCAAATGGCAATGTCAATCTACTGCTGAGCTGGAAGGCTATCAGCAAGACAATGCCTGACAATGTGAGGAATCCAAAGATGAGATCTTGCATTTAATCCTGTACGTTAGAGTACTATAATCTGTCAAGTGTTATTTAATCTGCAGTATTTTGTATTTAATTATACCCTGATGTAACTATCACTGACACTGTTATCTGCTCTGTTACTGAATCGTATTTTGTCATATACTTGTACTTGCTTGTATTTATCTTGCTCTTAATTGTATAAATACTTGTACTGTGATTCTTGAAATGTATTTTGTTTATGACTGTAAGTCGCCCTGGATAAGGGCGTCTAAGAAATAAATAAATTAATAATAATAATAATAATAATAGATATATAGACACAGACAGTTACACACATACAGACAGACAGGACACAGACAGACACCGACATACAGACAGGCCCTCAAAGATGAGATCTGCATCCAGAGTTGCCCACTATGCTGCTGTTGATGGCGACAGGCCCTCAAAGATGTTCAAATCCAAAAGGACATGGTCCAGAAGATAAACTCTAAAGGGCTCTATGTATTATTGATTTTTCAACCTGAACTGAGAACTAATGGTTTACACCCAAGTCCACAAGTTAGTGTCAATTATCAGCAAGTTTGAGCATCACCATTGAGGGACACATCAGTCATATGCAGGATATTATGAATGACTGGGGACTGACAAGTGATCTACATGAGGCCAGACTGCTATCTCTCACACTTAGTAGACACAGTACAGGAGTGGACCAGGAAAAATTGAGAAACTGTGCGCTGCCTTAACAGGGAAATGCTCAAAGTACAGCAATCCCTGCACAGCCCTGCACACAGCCTGTCTGAGACAATATGAGAAGGATGAGGACCCGGTGATCCCTGCACAGCCCTGCACACAGCCTGTCTCAGACAATGCAAGAAGGATGAGGACCCGGTGATCCCTGCACAGCCCTGCACACAGCCTGTCTCAGACAATGCAAGAAGGATGAGGACCGGTGATCCCTGCACAACCCTGCACACAGCCTGTCTCAGACAATGCAAGAAGGATGAGGACCCGGTGATCCCTGCACAGCCCTGCACACAGCCTGTCTCAGACAATGCAAGAAGGATGAGGACCCGGTGATCCCTGCACAGCCCTGCACACAGCCTGTCTCAGACAATGCAAGAAGGATGAGGACCCAAGAGACTTCTACAAGGAGCTGAAACTCCTTTACTATGCAGGTGAAGCACATCCAGGCAATGTAAATGTAAAAAGCTTCCCTGCTGTTCAGCACACAACCTGTCTGCAGAGGTATGAGTTGGATGAGGCGAGTGGTAAATGCAGACAACTCAATGCCCAGCAGCCTGGAAGCTGCAGAGGTATGGTGAAAATACAGATACCCGCCCTGCACCAGCCACTCAGGACTAAGAGATGAAGGAGAGCCTGGACTTTCCTGGAGCCTGAAAGAAATGAACTGCCACAGAACTCCCAGAGAAGATTTCTGCAGCCCTCACAGCAGCCAAACCCCAGCCCAGAGGGGAAGGTAAACCTGACAGCCCCACACCTCACCAGAGGGGGAAACACAGTGTTATAGATCCATCCATCTATCACTAACAAAATGTAGGTATCTTTTTGAACAAGAAGGATGAAAACACATCCCAAACACATCTAACAGCGTATGTTTTGTATCCTTTCAAGGGCAATTGGATTCAGGGTTTTGACTGAAAACAGCCCTGAAATAGTTTGAGATATTGCAGCTGTAAGGTGGGTGGATTTGCAAACCCATACAAGCCCCCTCACAAGGATGCTTAATAATTATAAGAACTGAAATAAATGAATAATCAATTGCAATATAGCAATAATTATGCCTGTCTTACCTTTGTAGAAGGACATGAGGACCCGGTGAAGGTTGCAGGGCCCAGTCCACTTTCCTCTGAATTGCAAGAAGGAAGCACAGAAGATCCCTGCCCCCAGTTGGACAGATGACATCATCAATGTTAGAAGGATGCCAGTTCTGTGTGTCTTCTACAAGGAGCACAACCCATCCAGGAATCCTCAGAGAAGCTCCTGCAATATTTAAAAGCTGCTTCAAGCTGCTGTTCCTGGCTGCGACTGTCTGCAGAGGTGGTCTGTGTGCCATCTCTACAGTAGCTCTGAGCTCCAGACCAGCTCTTCACAGTTTGGAACAAACACGTGTTTTCTGAACTGGTTGTACCAGGTACACAAAACCCTGATAAAAAAAGAATAAACACCATTATTAACATGCTGATAGCTAGTGGAGGAAAGATTAATAGAACTGAGACAGGACAGCATCCCATACCAGCTCATTCTTCAGAAATGTTCAAACCCCCAGCCCAGAGGGAACTGAAGACATTTAAAAAAAAATAGATTTTTTTGTATTTAAATCCACATTTTAGGAAACATATTTTCATATATTTTAACATCAATGGAGATTTATTCATTTTTAAATATATTGTATAATATGTTCCATCAAATACATGAAGATATTTTGAGGGTTTTATTCTGAAAATTGATGCAAGCTGAATTAGTTTGTGATATTAGTAGCCTCCCAGATGGTGGATTTGCAGGCACAGACACAGCTCCCCTCACAAGGATTAAATGCACTAATAAGCCTTTAATTAAAACAAATGAACAACCAAAATGAGCAAAAACTAACACCACACTGGTCAAAATGAATGAAGGCTTTCTGAAGGTTGCAGGGGTAAATCAGTCCACTTGAGGCTTCTGAATTGACTGAAGCAGAGAAGATGCGTCTGCCCTCAGTTGGAGTAGATGACATCAGATGAAAATGTTAGACCACTGCCAGTTCTGTGTGTCATCCGCGGCAGAGGAAATGAGGAATAGTGAGAACGCTCCTGCAATATTTAAGAGCTGCTTTGCTTCAGAGGAAAATGCGCCAGTGGCCAGGTCTGTGTCTTCTCTCTACAGTAGAGGAAAGCTCCAGACCAGCTCTTCACAGTTTCCACAAACCGTGTTTTTGAACTGGTTATGCCAGTACACAAAACCCCAATAAAAAGAATAAACACCATTATTAACATGCTTTGATAGCTAGGCAATGAAAGATTAATAGACTGAGACAGGACAGCATCCTATACCAGCTCATTTCTCAGAAATGTTCTGTCCCTTGCCAGGAACTGAAGACATTTAAAAAAAAATAGATTTTTATTTGTATTTAAATACATTTTAGAAACATATTTTCATATATTTTAACATCAATGGAGATTTATTCATTTTAAATATATTGCAATATGTTCCATCAAATACATGAAGATATTTTGAAATCTATTCTGATTGATGTAAGATGAAAACGACCCTGTGTGGCAATGAAAACCTCCCAGATGGTATTTGCAGGCACAGATGAAAGCTGCAGGTTAAATGCACTAATTACGCCTTTTAATTAAGGAAATGAACACCAGCAAAACCGCCAAAACCAACAACACCACACTGGTCAAAATGAAAGGCACAAGGGCTGACAGCAGTGCTGAGGTATTCGGCAGATGAATGATGCTAGTAACGCCAACAGCTGTGCGGAATACGGCAGAGGAAATGATGCTAGTGGCAACCACTAACAGCTGGGCGGGCGGCAGAGGAAATGATGCTAGTGGCAACGCCTAACAGCCAGGGCGCTGCGGCAGAGGAAATGATGCTAGCGGCAACGCCAACAGCTGTGCGGGGGCGCTGCGCAGAGGAAATGATGCTAGTGGCAACGCTAACAGCTGTGCGGCGTTGCGGCAGATGAATGATGCTGAGTGGCAATGCTAACAGCAGTGCGGGCGCCGCGGCACAGGAAATGATGCCAGTGGCAATGCTAACAGCTGTCGGGTCCCGCTCAAAGAGATGAAAACGATGCTGAAGTGGCAATCGCTAACAGCTGTGCGTGCGCCTACGGCAGAAGGAAAATGATGCTAGTGGCAACGCCTAACAGCTGTCTTGGGTCCCCCGGCAGACGAAATGATGCCAGTGGCAACGCCTAACAGCTGTCACGGGGTCCCGCGGGCAGAGGAAATGATGCTAGTGGAACGCTTAACAGCTGTGCTGGGGCCCTGCGGCAGATGAAATGATTCTAGTGGCAACGCTAACAGCTGTGCTGGGTCCCGGCAGAGAAATGATGCTGGCGGCAACTAACAGCTGTCTTGCCGGGCGGCAGAGGAAATGATGCTAGTGGCAACGCCGCTAACAGCTGGGCGGTAACCCGGGCAGACGAAACGATGCAGTGAAACGCTAACAGCTGTGCAACCTTTCGCGGCAGATGAAATGATGCTAGTGGCAACGCTAACAGCTGTGCGGGGCCCCGCGGCAGATGAAACGACGCTAGTGTTAACATGCTAAGCTGTCGGTGCAGGCAAGCAGAGGAAATGATGCTAGTGGCTAACGCCAACAGCCAGCGGGGGTCCCGCGCAGAGGAAAACGACGCCAGTGGCAACCGCAGCAACAGCCTGTCGTGTAACCGCGCAGAGGAAATGACGCCAGTGGCAACCAACGGGTCAGCGACACGGAAATGATGCTAGAAACCGACGTTAACAGCCAGTGGCAATGCAGAGGAATGTGGGTGAAGTGGCGCTTAAACGAGAAACGATTGGCAGATGAAATGATGCTAATGCTTCCGCAAAGGTACGCTACCGCGCAGAGAAACGACGTTTGGCAACGCCAACAGTGTCGCGGTACAGCGGGAAGGCGAAAACGATGATGCTAGTGGCAACGAAATGCGCCTAACAGCCGTTTCAGCTAAGATGAAATGATGCTAGCGGCAATGCTAAAACGCTGTGCAGCTCGCGCCGCCATGCAGCAGATGAAACGATTAACAGTGGCAACGCCTAATTAGCTAGTGTATTGGGCCGCTGGCAGCAGAGGAAATGATGCTAGTGGCAACGCCAACAGCCTTGGGGCGCCGCTTGCAGAGGAAACGACTTTAGTGGCAACGCCAACAGCTGCAAAGGGGGGGGCGCAGAGGAAACGATACCGAAGCCGGCCGAACGCTGAAACAGCTGCGCAAGGCCATGGAGCCAGAGGAAATGATGCTAGTGGCAAATAAAATGCTGTGAAGGCGCAAGCAGAGGAAACGATGCTAGTGGCAACCAACAGCCGGGCGCAGAGGTGAAGAGGAAATGATGCTAGTGGCAATGCTAACAGCTGTGCTGGGGGCTGCTACGGGAAGATGAAAAATGATAATTAGTGGCACGCGCCAGCCAGGCTGGGGAAGGAATCAGATGAAAATGATGCTAGTGGCAATGCTAACAGGCCGGGGGCCCTGCGCGTCAGAGGAAATGATGCTAGTGGCAACGCTAACAGCTGTGTGGGTGCGCCGTCAGAGGAAATGATGCTGGTGGCAATGCTAACAGCTGTGTGGCGCTGCGTCAGGAAATGATGCTAGTGGCAATGCTAACAGCTGTGTGGGGCTGCGGCAGCAGAGGAAATGATGCTAGTGGCAATGCTAACAGTGGCAGAGGAAATGATAGCAGTTGGAAATGATGCTGCAGCAGTGGCAGTGTTAACAGTTGTGCGGGGCGCTGCAGCACAGCTAGCAGTGGCAATGCTGAAGACAGAACATGCTGCCTCCTCCAGACCTGCAACCAGCCGTGTCAACCTGTCAGCGTAAATGCTGCCTCCTCCAGACCTGCAGCCAGCCGTGTCAACCTGTCAGCGTAAATGCTGCCTCCTCCGGACCTGCAGCCAGCCGTGTCAACCTGTCAGCGTAAATGCTGCCTCCTCCAGACCTGCAGCCAGCCGTGTCAACCTGTCAGCGCAAATGCTGGCTCCTCCAGACCTGCAACCAGCCGTGTCAATGCTGGCAGTGGAAATGCTGACCACAGCGCGAGGCAGATCCAGCCGCTCCGCCTCCTCCTCGTGGAGGGGGCAGTTCATTGTGAAGTGCCCACATCTCCCATAGGCGGAGCACCAATGCAAGACTTCCAGAGTGCTCAGGTAATCATCCTAGCTGCCCTCCTGCTGCGAAGGCTGGCAGAGGTGCGGATATTCCGGCAGTGGCGATGGCCTCTGTGGCTCTGGAGCTGGCACTGGCTTCTTGGCTCGCCTCTGGGGACGACCCCCACCTCCATTTCCTCGGCACTCGAGCTGGCAGCTGTTCCTCCTCCTCTTGGGGGGGCAGTTCCCCAACGTGCCCTGACTCCCTGCAGGCAGGCAGGCACCAACCTGAGGCCTCTAGCGCAATGAGGAAGGAGGGGGAAGGAAACATTGGCAAGGTGGGGGGAATCCACCTTTGTTGGTTGGAGAGTCTTGAGGCAGAGCCATTCTTCAAATGACTCCACTTCTTGGCCAAAGTAGGCCTTGAACAAGGGTCTGCCCCCTTGCACTCCCTATGGATGTGCCCAGAGTCCTGACATACAGTGAGCCCCTTCTGCTCCTCCACACTCTCATCCTGCCCCTTTTTTTTTTCTCTCCATCTTCCTCTTCGGGGCAGGCGAGGCACCATGGAAGCACATCCTCCACTGGCTCTTTTGGGCAGGTGGCTGGGGTTGGATCCCCCGAAGGAGACCATCCTTCCTCCATCCTCACCTCAACCTGATAGTGGCCTTCATGCCAGAGGAGGTCTTCGTCTGTGCCCACGTCCTGACGGTGCCCAAACTCTCGGTGGCGGGGCACCACGGAGCCTCTTTCGCCTTTAGCCGGCGCTGTTGCTCCATTTTCTTTACTTTTTTCCATTTTCTTTTCTTTATTTTTTCTTTTACCCTGCAGTTCCTGGTCTGTCACTAGGGGCGCTGTCCCGCTTCTGACACCGTATGTGGCGCAGTAGCCTCCCAGATGGTACTTGCAGGGTCAGAGACACACACAGAAAGCTGCACCGTTAATGTGCTAATGCACCTTTTAATTAAACAAAAAAACAAAACAGTACACGCACTAACAAAACTACACTGGTCAAAATAAAAGGCACTAGTGCCAAAACAAAAGGTTTGACAAAAACCTCACAAAATGAAAACAAAACAGACAGCATGGAACACGAAACACAGAACACAGTCCTCCACCTCTATCATATCAATCCTAATCCTTACCAAAGATCTGCTACATACACAAGATTGTCAACTCTGCCTTTTCTTCCGTCCCTGTCGAAGCAGTGCATCATGGGAATCCAAAGAGTCCCCATAGCGACTTATCCCCTATCTGTAGAATGTAAAATATGCTTCATTTCCTATTCAAGGCATTGTCTTTTTAAAACGATTGCATTTTTAAACACGATTCACTTAGATTTATTTAGAGCTTCCTTAACACATACGTGTTATTATTTCTATGATCAATGTTTTCACCTGGCCTGACAAGAGCTCTTTATCGCTGAAGTGCTGTCAGAAATTGCCACTGTCATGCATATTCATGAGCAGTCAAGCAGTGTGGCTTGGTTGTCAGCTAGTGCTACAGTATAATGCCTCGGAGGTTGTGGCAGACAAAGCTGCAGGTCTTTTAGAACATAAGAACATATGGAAGTTTACAAAACGAGAGGAGGCCATTCAGCCCATCTTGCTCGTTTGGTTGTTAGTAGCTTATTGATCCCAGAATCTCATCAAGCAGCTTCTTGAAGGATCCCAGGGTGTCAGCTTCAACAACATTACTGGGGAGTTGGTTCCAGACCCTCACAATTCTCTGTGTAAAAAGTGCCTCCTATTTTCTGTTCTAAATGCCCCTTTATCTAATCTCCATTTGTGACCCCTGGTCCTTGTTTCTTTTTTCAGGTCAAAAATGTCCCGTGGGTCGACATTGTCTATACCTTTTAGGATTTTGAATGTTTGAATCAGATCGCCGCGTAGTCTTCTTTGTTCAAGACTGAATAGATTAAATTCTTTTAGCCTGCCTGCATACGACATGCCTTTTAAACCCGGGATAATTCTGGTTGCTCTTCTTTTCACTCTTTCTAGAGCAGCAATATCCTTTTTGTAACAAGATGACCAGAACTGAACACAATATTCTAGGTGAGGTCTTACTAATGCATTGTAAAGTTTTTAACATTACTTCCCTTGATTTAAATTCAACACTTCTCACAATATATCCGAGCATCTTGTTGGCCTTTTTATAGCTTCCCACATTGTCTAGATGAAGACATTTTTGAGTCAACATAAACTCCTAGGTCTTTTTCATAGATTCCTTCTTCAATTTCAGTATCTCCCATATGATATTTATAATGCACATTTTTATTGCCTGCATGCAATACTTTACACTTTTCTCTATTAAATGTCATTTTCCATGTGTCTGCCCAGTTCTGAATGCTGTCTAGATCATTTTGAATAAACTTTGCTGCTGCAACAGTGTTTGCCACTCCTCCTATTTTTGTGTCGTCTGCAAATTTAACGAGTTTGCTTACTATACCAGAATCTAAATCATTAATGTAGATTAGGAATAGCAGAGGACCTAATACGGGATCAATAAGCTACTAACAACCAAACGAGCAAGATGGGCTGAATGGCCTCCTCTCGTTTGTAAACTTTCTTATGTTCTTATTTTCTTAAAACAGCGCCTCGCTCACAGGTGCACTCAGGACAGACACAAAACGATACAACACAACACAATACTCAGTACAGATCGCTACAGTATAAACACTGGTGCGCGGCACGTGGCACGCCAACACAAATTCGCTGCAGTTTCCGTTAACAAAACTAAAAAACAATAATAATAATAAAAACAATAATAATAATAATAATAATAATAATAATAATAATAATAATAATAATAATAATAATTTCGCCGCCCTAGGCATTTGCAGACTCCGCCTATCGTTAAGGCCGGACCTGCCCCTCGGCCATCGTCTGCACGAGTATAATAATGATGCTAATTCAATAATTACTAGATGACAGTCACGCATTCCCACGAGGTATTTAAAAATACAAAACAATAACAAATAAACGGCGGACGGCACCTCGCTCGTCCTGCCAAATAAATCAAAACCCCATCTTTTCACCGTCATATCTAAAATACCTAAATCATAACAGCAATACAAAACACATACAAAATAATACAAAACATGCACAGGGCCGGGAGTGTCGCGTCACGAGGATATACGTAAAGCACACATAACATACATTAAGAACTACTATTGTTAGAGTATTCAAAACTGTTCAGTCATGAATTACAGCCGTAACTGAGAACTGAGCTAAGAATATAAATACAATCTGATCATTTTAAAAAAGAGACAGAAATGTACGTCTTTTTAAATGAAGCAGTTGCTTTAAGGGTATTAACATAGAATTAAATCCGAAACCATTTATATTGATCCCAATTCAAATCATCAGACATTATGTCAATTCGTACAGATAAACATTAAAAACTGATACATAAATTATACAATAGATGCCGCTTATTAGCAACTCTGATAAAGACAACTTTTGGTTATTAAAACCTTTACAGGAACCAATCCTATCCCATGGTTTTTCGCTTAACAACTTTCAGATAATTCCAACTTTTTGATGGTTACCAAGCAGCATCTACTGTATATAAATCAAAAGCTGAAATCAGGAGTTGTAAAATTTACAAAAGATCATCCTGCGGAAGATTGAAAAGGGAGATATTACTATTTTTTTTACTGTGTTGCCACAATTAAATGAGGAACACCCCCGAGGCATTAGTACTATTCGTAGTAGTGATTGCAATAATAATAATAATAATAATAATAATAATAATAATCTACACGCTACCAAACCAAACCACGCCCCAGTCTTGACTGCTCTTGAATATTCATGACAGTAGCAATTTCTGACAGCACTTCGGCTACAAAGAGCTCTCGTCAGGCCAGGTGAAAACATCGATTGTAGAAAGAATAACACGTATGTGTTAAGGAGGTGTGTCTCTAAATAAATCTAGGTTAATATTGTTTAAAAATGCAATTGTTTTAAAAAGAGAAGCCTTGGAATAGGAAATGAAGCAGATTTTACATTCTATAGATAGGGGAAAAGTCGCTACCGGCACTCTTTGGATTCCCATGATGCACCGCTCAGGCACGGAAGGAAGTTCCAATGTTAAACCAGCGGAGGTGACCATCTTGTGTAGAAAGAAGATCTGTGTCCTCACTAATTACCACCTGTGAATACCTATTCTATTCACCCGTGTCTGGAGCCTATTTAATTACTTAATCATGTATTAACTTGTCGGCTCCAGCCACATTCCCACGTGATCTGACAGGGAGAAATGTAACCCCCTCCCTCCCTGCCAACCCAATATACCCCCTACACACACGCACACGCACGCACGCACGCACACACGCACGCCCCCTGTGACAGGCAGACTGAACGCAAGAGGACGGGAACCTCCATATACATGTAAAATAATGTGTAACATACAGGCAGGGAATGTGGGAAATATCAAAGCAAATAGTGAGAAAAACAGAAATAAAGGAAACCCACCTGCAAGCAGAAGGATGAGCAGCCCCCTCTCCCCCATCACAGCAGACTCTGCATTAGAAAGAGAAGACTTCCTATTAATCACCTTCATAAGGGAAGCTTCAAATATAAAAAACACAGCAAAACAAAACAACAATAAAAACAGAACACTCAATCACATTGGAACCGCAATAGAAACGTTTATTTAACCTCAATAGAAATGTTTATTTTTATTATTTATTGAGGAATTACATTGCATATGTGTTCCATGTTCCAAGACTGCTGTTTACAAAATAAACACCACAGTATATTTGATAGGTCTGTGATACCACAGTGCTGAAGAGAAATAATATAATTAGAACTGAATATTTTCATGTGTTCAGTTCAGTGTTCGGTATTGAAGGGTTTGATGCATGCCCGTGCTTAAACACATAACAATTCCTCATCTGCATTGCTTTCTTTAGGTTCATGATGTATTGGTGCTTTCACAGTAATGTTTTACTCGTTAACAATTACAGTAGAACCTGCAATATCCGATTTAATCGAGACAAACAAAAAGGCGAAAACTAAATACTGTACATGGACAGGACGGGAAAACATGCTGTATTACATAAGAACAGATCCGCTTCTAACAGATGTGACAGCGGTCGTCATGGAAACGAGTTCAGAGCCCCAGCACTGTCGATTTAAACATCATGAATGTGGACAGGTATATCACAACTGTATCTGTACTGTACCGGTACTGGAAAGTGAGTTAGGACAGAAAGTGGTTTCGCGCGGGTATATTCTATAACGAAACAAACTGTATTGATACAAGTGTGAACAGCGCTAAAAAAAACACTGTTGTGCCTGCTGATCTGATTGAGATCAGTCGATTGAATGGGACGTTATCAAGTAAAAAATCATCCCATAGGAATGGCCAGTAGGTACCTACTAGCCTCCTAACCCCTAAATCTACCCCCTACCCTGAAACCTAATGTCTACAACTAACCTAATCTCAACCCTAACCCTAACTGTGTTACTATTAAAGAAATTTTTACTATTATTTCAGCACTGCTTGTTTAGCGCCCTGTAGCGGCTACTACATCCGACATCCATTAAAGCTCCTGATCCGGACCGACTCTACCGTTACGAGGCTAGCAGGTACCTAGAGGCCCGTTCCTATGGGATGATTTTGTTTGATATATATATATATACAGACTTTTCCTAAATCCATGTATTAAATACAGAATGACGTTTTGAAAGGCAGCACTGGAAAAATAAAATACCTAATAACTGGTACCTCGACTTTGACTGCCTTTTACAATACATGTTTTTATTTTTAATATAACCTGCAATACAATATTTTTGAGATTTTTTTTATGTGGAGAGGTGGGGACAGCAACGACTGTACCTGAGACTGGAGACGAGGGGACAGCAACAACTGTACCCGTGGGGACAGCAACCCACTGTACCTGAGACTGGAGAGGTGGGGACAGCAACGACTGTACCTGAGACTGAAGACGGGGGACAGCAACAACTGTACCTGAGACTGGAGAGGTGGGGACAGCAACGACTGTACCTGAGACTGGAGAGGTGGGGACAGCAACGACTGTACCTGAGACTGTGGGGACTGTACCTGAGACTGGAGAGGTACCTGAGACTGGAGAGGTGGGGGACAGCAACGACTGTAAGATGACTGTGGGGACCTGAGTACCTGAGACTGAAGAGGTGGGGGGGACTGAGGCTGAAGAGGTGGGGACAACAACCTGAGGCTGGAGACCTGAGACTGAAGAGGTGGGGAATGCAATGACTGTACCTGAGACTGAAGAGGTGGGGACAACAACGGCTGTACCTGAGACTGAAGAGGTGGGGACAACAACGGCTGTACCTGAGACTGGAGAAGAGGTGGGGACAACAACGGGCTGTACCTGAGGCTGGAGAGACTGTACCTGAGGGAGGTGGGGGCAACAACTGTACCTGAGACTGAAGAGATGGGGACAGCTGAGACTGTACCTGAGACTGGAGAGGTGGGGACAGTAATGACTGTACCTGAGACTGAAGAGATGGGACAACAACTGTACCTGAGGCTGGAGAGGTGGGACAGTAATGACTGTACCCTGAGACTGAAGAGATGGGGACAACAAACTGACCTGAGACTGAGAGGAGGACACTGACTGTACCTGAGACTGGGAGAGGGGGACAGCAACGACTGTACCAGAGACTGGAGAGGAGGGACAGCAATGACTGTACCTGGAGACTGGAGAGGTGGGGACAAGACCACCTGAGACTGAAGAGGGACACCTGAGACTGAAGAGGTGGGGACAGCAACGACTGTACCTGAGACTGAAGAGGTGGGGGACCTGAGACTGAGAGGGGGGACAGCAACGACTGTACCTGAGACTGGAGAGGAGGGGACAGCAACGACTGTACCTGAGACTGGAGGTGGGGACAAACGACTGTACCTGAGACTGAAGAGGTGGGGGACAGCGGCTGTACCTGAGACTGAAGAGGTGGGGACAGCAACGACTGTACCTGAGACTGGAGAGGGGGACAGCAAGACTGTACCTGAGACTGAGAGGAGGGGGGACTGTACCTGAGACTGGGAGAGGTGGGGACAGTAATGACTGTACCTGAGACTGAAGAGGTGGGGACACAACGACTGTACCTGAGACTGTAGAGGTGGGGACACATTTGAACAGCAGTGCTGAGGGCAGTTATTCTTCATGTTGTATGGCTCTGTCCACTCTCTCTAGAAAGATCATGTAAGAATCCTGCAGGTTTTTAGGCAGTCTGATGTGTTGTGTGCATGGCTATCATTACATTGAAACCATTGCTCACCTTTTCACACCCAGGCAACACAGTGACCATGGCTGATGGTTTCCCTTTGTGGGAATTACAACCCTGTCATGCTTGAAATTGGCAAGTGCTGTATTAATTGCATTATCATATCATTTTAATAAACTAATAAACAATATGGGGGATAATGAATTCCGTGTTTGAATTTTAAAATGGTGATTTATAAATCTGGTGATAGGTAGAATATGCTGTAATACAACAAATATAATACAGATATTAATATAGAAATATAGAAATATAATAAATAACACACAAATAACACATGCGTACGATGTCTAGAAATGCAATATCATATCATTTTAATAAACTCATAAACAATATGCGGGATAATGAATTCCGTGTTTGAATTTTAAAATGACTCTATATAAATCTGGTGATACTGAGCAGTATGTTTACTGTCTAACTCAGCACAAGTGACATTCCAAATAAGTCATTTTTGGTAGGAATAAACGTATAAAATGCATTCATGTCTTTACAAAATCATTCTCATTTCGGAATATTCTTTTAAAAACTGTAAACAGGATCATGTTATTATTCATGTCTTCTTGTCAACTGACATGTCGTTATTGTTAAACTTCCTGCATCCCTTTGAATGAAATCTGTACAGTAACAGTGTCGTTGCTTGCAATTGCTGTACTAGATACATGCTAGAGGCTGCGTCCCCACCAGTTTAATTTAATCTTAATTGTATAATAAGTAACACTACACACAGGGTCACTTTCATTGTATTATTTAAAAGCAGAGAGAAGTTAACAGTTTTAATACCCCACAGCAACATAGATTTATTTGTGGAATGGAACGGTATCGTTGAACTCCCGACCGTACCATAACAACAAAAGAGAGAGGGGGGAAATGAAAATCGTATTTCCTGAATTAACAAATTATTATTAGTTTCCCCAGTGGTGAAGGCACAAACAAATTAAAAAAAAATATATTATCACGGATTACAATTTTGATCCAGACAGAAACACAGATGTGACCCGTATGTGCTGAACTATATGTCTCCCTATTCAGTGCAATGGAACGGTCGCAATTCACTCTGCCTAGCAACGACGTCAGGCAGCAGTGACGTCAGACTGCTATCTTTGGGGTTCAGTGTCTGTAAAACTAGGACCCCGCCCCCAAAATATATTAATTATTGCACATGTACACCGCCGGGATTATGTGTATGCCGAGCGGGGTTCTTTCATTTGCTATGCTTAGAGATACAGGTGTATAAAAAAAGCATCTTAATAATTTAAAAGAAAAGAAACTCTGTATCTCAAAAAGTATTCAACCAAGTGCTACCCCGTTCTCAGGGTTTGTTGAGCCTGCCAGTCCGACCACACATAAACATGTTCATGCATATCGGTGGATGTTACCTCCCTTTTGAGCTGGTTGTAAAATCGACTTTAAACAGGACCTTCATTCAGACCTTAACGATGCTCAAAGGACCGGGCAGACACAACATTAAACAGCTCTACAACCATCTCCACTCTTAACGAACAGTACTTAATCACAAAAATGTTTATGAAAAAATCTACATACTTCAATAAGAAACTGGGCTATGATGATAAAGTAAATACAAGAAACTAAGGTTAACTCTACAGTTTTATATATGCATTTTGTTAAAATGTACGACTGGCATCTGCTTTTTTTTTAAAGCTTGTGAGGCATAATAACTTAAATAACAGTTATTCACATTTTGGGTTAGTGTAGGCTCATAGTTTAGATACTACAGTGATCCGGCGTGTATCCGCACGTCACATATCCTAAGTGTTTATCCTCCACGATCAAGCTCTTCAGCAACGTTAGTTTATTATTGAACAGAGAAGATTAGTTCAGAGATTGTAGATCCCACCCCAGTTTTCATACACTGTGTTGTATGTGTTCCATGCTCTTCCATGGAACACATACAGCTAGGACACCAGGTCTC
>JAHFZB010000723.1:0-30000 GCA_036884735.1 Huso huso
CCACGCCGGGTTCCTGGGTCCCTTGCGTGCGCTGGGGAGTTGCCAGGGACCATTTGGCGAGCCGCTGGGACCCTGCGTGGGGTTGCTGGGCCCTGTGTGCATGCCGGGTAGGTGCCAGAGACCATTTGGCGAGCTGCTGGGACCCCGCACGGTGTTTCTGGGACCCGAGCGCGTGCTTGGGAGGTGCCAGGGACCATTTGGCGTGCCACTGGGACCACACGTGGGGTCGCTGGTGCACGTGAGCGCGCTGGGGAGGTGCCAGGGACCATTTGGCGAGCTGCTGGGACACCACGTGGGGTTGCTGGGTAGGTACCAGGGACCATTTGGCGAGCCGCAGGGATCCCTTGCACGGGGTCGCTGGGGTCTGTCTTGCTAGGGAATTGCCAGGGACCATTTGCCGTGCCGCTGCTACCCGCCGCGGGGTCGCTGGGCCCAGTGCGCATGCTGGGGAGATACCAGGGACCATTTGCCGTGCCGCTGCTACCCCGCGGGGTCGCTGGGCCAATCTTGGCGTGCCAGGGAGGTGCCAGGGACCATTTGTTTAGCTGCTGGGGCCCGTCCTGGGAGGTGCCAGGGACGTTTGCCGTGCCGCTGGGACCCCCGCGGGGTTGTTGGGTACAGTGTGCGCTTGGTAGGTACCAGAGACCATTTGGCGAGCCGCTTGGGATCCCCTTACCGGTGTCGCTGGGGCCCGTGTACGTGCTGGGGAGGTGCCAGGGACCGTTTGGCGAGCCTCTGGGACCAGCGGGTTCCCTGGGCCCGTCGCATGCTGTGGAGGTGCCAGGGACCGTTTGCCGTGCCACTGCTACCCCGCGCGGGGTCGCTGTGCCCAGTGCGCGTGCTGGGGAGGTGCCAGGGACCATTTGGTTAGCTGCTGGGGCCCGTGCCGGGGAGGTGCCAGGGACCATTTGGCGAGCCTCTGGGACCCCGCGTGCGGTTGCTAGTGTCCGTGCATGCACTGGGGAGGTGGCAGGGACCATTTGGCGAGCGGCTGGGACCCCACGCGAAGTCGCTGGGGCCCATGCGCATGCTGTGGAGGTGCCAGGGACCATTTGGCAAGACGCTCGGACCACACGTGGGGTCGCTGGACACCGTGTGCGCGCTGGGGAGGTGCCAGGGACCATTCAGCGAGCTGCTCGGACCCCGCGCGCGGTTGCTGTGCTCTGTGCGCGTGCTGGTGAGGTGCCAGGGAGCATTTGTCGAGCAGCTGGAACCCCGTGTGGGGTCTCTGGGGCCCGTGCGCGTGCTGGGGATGTGCCAGGGACCATTTGGCGAGCTGCTGGGACTCCTTGTGGTGTAAGCTAGTGTAAATCTTGGCTGGGGAGGTGCTAGGGACTATTTGGCGAGCCGCTGGGACCCCACTGGGTCGCTGGGCCCCGTGCCGCTGGGGAAGAACCAGGGACCATTTGGCGAGCAGCTCGGACCCCAGCGGGGTCTCTGGGGCCCGTCTTGGCGTGCTGGGGAGGTGCCAGGGACCATTTGTCGAGCCGCTGGGACCCCCGCCCGTGTCGCTTTTGCCCGTGCTCGCGCTGGGGAGGTGCCAGGGACCGTTTGGCAAGCCGCTTGGACAACGTGCATAGTCGCGGGGGCCGTGGTCGCTGCTGGGGCGCCAGGGGCGGTTTGGCGAGCCGCTGGGACCCGTCTTGGGGTCGCTTATACCGATGTGTGTGTGCTGGGGAGGTGCCAAGGATTGTTGTCGAGCTGCTGGGACCCCGCGTCGGGTCGCTGGGTCCCAGTCGCCGCGCTGGGGAGGTGCCAGGGACAGTTTGGCAAGCCGCTTGGACCACGTGTGAAGTCGCTGGGGCCCGTGCGCACGCTGGGGAGGTGCCAGGGACCATTTCTTGAAGACGCTCGGACCCAGCGTGGGGTTGATAATGTCCGTCGTGCGCTGGGGCGGTGGCAGGGACCTTTTAGCGAGCCGCTGTAACCCCACGCAGTTGCTGGGGCCCGTCGCATGCTGGGGAGGTGACAGGGACATTTGGCAAGTCGCTGGGACCCCACTCGGGGGTCGCTGGGGCTTGTGTTGCGCCCTGGGGAGGTGCCAGGGACCATTTGGCGAGCTGCTGGGACCCCGCGCGGGGTCGCTGGGCCAAGTGCGCTCGCTGTGGAGGTGCCAGGGACCGTTTGGTGAGCCGCTGGGACCTCACGCGAAGTCACTGGGCCCCGTGCGCGTGCTGGGGAGGTGACAGGGACCATTTGGCGAGCCAGAGGGACACCGCACGGGTTCGCTGGGCCCCGTGCACATGCTGGGGAGGTGCCAGGGACCGTTTGGCGTGCAGCTGATACCCCGCGCGGTGTCACTGGGCCCAGCGAGCGTGCTGGGGAGGTGCCATGGACCATTTGGCGAGCCGCTGGGACACTGCGCGGCGTCGCTCGGGCCAGTGCGCGTACTGGGGAGGTGCCAGGACCGTTTGGCGTACCGCTGGGACCGCGGGCGGGGTCGCTGGACGCTGTGCGCGTGCTAGGGAGGTGCCAGGGACCGTTTGGCGTACCGCTGGGATCACGTGCGGGTTCGCTGGTCACAGTGCTCGTGCTGGGGAGGTGCCAGGGACCATTTGTCGTGCCGCTGGGACCCCGCTCGGGTTCACTGGGCCAAGTGCGCATGCTGGGGAGGTGTCAGGGACCGTTTGGCGAGCCGTTGGGACCCCGCGTGGGGTCGCTGGTGCACGTGCGCGCGCTGGGGAGGTGCCAGGGACAATTCGGCGAGCCGCTGGGACCCCGCGTCTGGTCGCTGGGCCAAGTGCGTGCGCTAGGGAGGTAACACGGAGCTGCAGGGAGCTGCAGGGACCCCTGCAGGGGTCGTTGTGGCCCGTGCCCCTGCTGGGGAGGTGCCAGGGACCGTTTGGCGAACGCTGGGACCCCGATGGGGTTGCTGGGGAGGTGCCAGGGACCATTTGGTTAGCTGCTGGGGCCCGTGCTGGGGAGGTGCCAGGGACCGTTTGCCGTGCCGCTGGGACCCCGCGCGGGGTCGGTTGGCCCATTGCATGCGCTGGGGAGGTGCTAGGGACTATTTGGCGAGCCGCTGGGACCCCACACTGGGTCACTGGGCCCGTCTTGTAGCTGGGAAGGGCCAGGGACCATTTGGCGAGCCGCTCGGACCCCGCGCGGGGTCTCTGGGGCCCGTTCGCGTGCTGGGGAGGTGCCAGGGACCATTTGTCGAGCCGCTGGGACCCCATGCCGTATCGCTTTTGCCCGTGCTCGCGCTGGGGAGGTGCCAGGGACCGTTTGGCAAGCCGCTTGGACAACGTGCATAGTCGCGGGGGCCCGTGCTCACGCTGGGAGGCGCCAGGGACGGTGTGGCGAGCCGCTGGGACCCCGTGCGGGGTCGCTTATACCCGTGTGTGTGCTGGGGAGGTGCCAAGGATTATTTGTCGAGCCGCTGGGACCCCGCGTCGGGTCGCTGGGTCCAGTGCGCACGCTGGGGAGGTGCCAGGGACAGTTTGGCAAGCCGCTTGGACCACGTGTGAAGTCGCTGGGGCGTGCTTGTATCGCTGGGGAGGTGCCAGGGACCGTTTGATGAGTCGGTGGGACCCAGCGGGGGTCACAGGGTCCAGTGAGTGCTGGGAGGTGCCAGGGACCGTTTCACGAGCCAGTGGGACCCTGCGTGTGGTTGGTGGGCTCTGTGCCCGAGCTGGGGAGGTGCCAGGGACCGTTTGGCGGCTCGCTGAAACCCGGGTAGGGTCGCTGGTTCCAGTGCGTGCGCTGGGGAGTTGCCAGTGGTGGTTTGGCGAGCCACTGGGAACCGCGCGTGGGGTTGCTAGTGTCCGTGCGCGCACTGGGGAGGTGGCAGGGACCGTTTGACGAGCCGCTGTGACCCCACGCGAAGTTGCTGGGGCCCGTGCGCATGCTGGGGAGGTGACAGGGACATTTTGGCAAGTCGCTGGGACCCCACTCGGGATCGGTTGGCCCATTGCGTGCGCTGGGGAGGTGCTAGGGACTATTTGGCGAGCCGCTGGGACCCCACACTGGGTCAGGGACCATTTGCGAAGACGCTCGGACCCCGCGTGGGGTTGATAATGTCCGTGCGTGCGCTGGGGCGGTGGCAGGGACCGTTTTGCGAGCCGCTGTGACCCCACGCGAAGTTGCGCCGTTTGGCGTGCAGCTGATACCCCGCGCGGTGTCACTGGGCCCAGCGAGCGTGCTGGGGAGGTGCCATGGACCATTTGGCGAGCCGCTGGGACACTGCGCGGCGTCTTTCGGGCCAGTCTTGGCGTACTGGGGGAGGTGCCAGGGACCGTTTGGCGTACCCGCTGGGACGGGGCGGGGTCGCTGGGCGCTGTCGGCGTGCTAGGGAGGTGCCAGGGACTGTTTGGCGTGCCGCTGGGATCACGTCTTGGGTTCGCTGGTCACAGTGCTCGTGCTGGGAGGTGCCAGGGACCATTTGTCGTGCCGCTGGGACCCCGCTCGGGTTCACTGGGCCAAATGCGCATGCTGGGGAGGTGTCAGGGACCGTTTGGCGAGCCGTTGGGACCCCGCGTGGGGTCGCTGGTGTGCGTCTTGGCGCTCTGGGGAGGTGCCAGGGACCATTCGGCGAGCCACTGGGACCCCGCGTCTGGTCGCTGGGCCAAGTGCGTGCGCTAGGGAGGTAACACGGACCATTTGTCGAGCTGCAGGGACCCCTGCAGGGGTCGTTGGGGCCCGATGCCCCTGCTGGGAGGTGCCAGGGACCGTTTGGCGAGCCGCTCGGACCCAGCAGGGGTCTCTGGGGCCCGTGCTCGCGCTGGGGAGGTGCCAGGGACCATTTGGCGAGCCGCTGGGACCCCGTGGGGTTGCTGGGGAGGTGCCAGGGACCATTTGGTTAGCTGCTGGGGCCCGTGCTGGGGAGGTGCCAGGGACCGTTTGCCGTGCCGCTGGGACCCCGCGCGGGGTCGGTTGGCCCATTGCGTGCGCTGGGGAGGTACCAGGGACCATTTGGCGAGCTGCTGGGACCACGCACAGGGACGCTGGGGCCATTGCACGTGCTGGGGAGGTGGCAGGGACCGTTTGGCGAGCCTCTGGGACCCTCTTGCGGTGTCGCAGGGGCCCGTCATGCTGGGGGAGGTGCCAGTGACCGTTTGGCGTGCCGCTGGAACCCCGTCTTGGGGTCGTTGGGTCCCGTGCTCGTGCTGGGTAGGTGCCAGGGACCGTTTGCCGTGCCGCTGGGACCCCACGCAGGGTTGCTGGGTACAGTGTACGCGCTTGGTAGGTACCAGAGACCATTTGGCGAGCAGGGGATCCCGCCGCGGTGTCGCTGGGGCCCGATGTGCGTGCTGGGGAGGTGCCAGGGACCGTTTGGCGAGCCTCTGGGACCCACCTTGGCAGGTTCCCTGGGCCCCGTGTCGCATGCTGTGGAGGTGCCAGGGACCGTTTGCCGTGCCACTGCTACCCCAGCGGGGTCGCTGTGCCCAGTCTTGGCGATGCTGGGGAGGTGCCAGGGACCATTTGGTAGCTGCTGGGGCCCGTGCTGGGGAGGTGCCAGGGACTGTTTGCCGTGCCGCTGGGACCCCGCGCGGGGATGTTGGGTCCCGTGCTCGTGCTGGGTAGGTGCCAGGGACCATTTTGCAAGCTGCTGGGACCCCGCGTAAGGTCGCTGGGCCCAGTGTGCTCGCTGGGGAGGTGCCAGGGACATTTTGGTGAGCTGCTGGGACCCCACGCGGGGTTGCTGGGGCTTGTGCGCGCACTGGGGAGGTGCCAGGGTCCATTTCGTGAGCCTCTGGGACCCCGGGCTGTGTCGCTGGGCCCCGTGCGCGCACTAGGGAGGTGCGGTACCATTTAGCGAGTCGCTGGGTCCCCGTGTGCGGTCGCTGGGCAGTCTTGGCGTGCTGGAGGTGCCAGGGACCATTTGGTTAGCTGCTGGGGCCCGTGCTGGGGAGGTGCCAGGGACCTTTGCCGTGCCGCTGGGACCCAGCAGCGGGTCGGTTGGCCATTGCGTGCGCTGGGGAGGTACCAGGGACCATTTGGCGAGCTGCTGGGACCCGCAGCGGGGCGCGCTGGGGCCATTACACGCGTGCTGGGGAGGTGGCAGGGGCGGTTTGGCGAGCCTCTGGGACCCTGCGTGGTGTCGCAGGGCCCCGTGCGCATGCTGTGGAGGTGCCAGGGACCGTTTGC
Source organism: Huso huso (assembly GCA_036884735.1). NCBI lineage: Eukaryota > Metazoa > Chordata > Actinopteri > Acipenseriformes > Acipenseridae > Huso > Huso huso. The sequence goes on from JAHFZB010000723.1 coordinate 6,088, forward strand.
CGTGCCGCTGGGACCCCGCGTGGGGTCGGTTGGCCCATTGCGTGCGCTGGGGAGGTACCAGGGACCATTTGGCGAGCTGCTGGGACCACGCGCGGGGACGCTGGGGCCATTGCACGTGTTGGGGAGGTGGCAGGGACCGTTTGGCGAGCCTCTGGGACCCTGCGCGGTGTCGCAGGGCCCCGTGTGCATGTTGGGGAGGTGCCAGTGACCGTTTGGTGTGCCGCTGGAACCCCGTGCGGGGTCGTTGGGTCCCGTGCTCGTGCTGGGTAGGTGCCAGGGACCATTTTGCAAGCTGCTGGGAATCAGCGTGGGTCAGCGGGGCCAGTGTCTTTCGCTGGGGAGGTGCCAGGGACATTTTGGTGAGCCGCTGGGACCCCAGCGGGGGTCGCTGGGGTTTGTCTTGCAGCTGGGGAGGTGCCAGGGTCCATTTCGTGAGCCTCTGGGACCCCGGGCTGTGTCGCTGGGCCCGTCTTGCGCACTAGGGAGGTGTGAGGACCATTTAGCAGTCGCTGGGTCCCGTGTCTTGGTCGCTGGGCGAGTGGCTGGGGATGTGCCAGGGACCATTTGGCGAGCCGCTGGGACCCCAGCGGGTCGCTGGTCCCTATCGCATGCTGGGGAGGGCCAGGGACCATTTGGCGAGCCGCTGGGACCCAGCGTGCGATTGCTAGTGTCCGTGCATGCACTGGGGAGGTGGCAGGGACCATTTGGCGGCGGCTGGGACCCCAGCGAAGTCGCTGGGGCCCATGCGCATGCTGCGGAGGTGCCAGGGACCATTTGGCAAGCCTCCGGACCCAGCGTGGGTCTCTGGGACCTGTATGCGCGCTGGGGAGGTGCCAGGGAACATTTGGCGAGCAGCTCGGACCCTTGCGGGGTCTCTGGAACGCATCTTGCAGCTGGGGAGGGGCAGGGACCATTTGGTGAGCCTCTGGGAACCCGAGCGAAGTCGCTGGAGCCCGTGCAGCTTGGGAAGTGCTGGGGACCAGTTTGAGCTGCTGGGACCACTGCATTGGGGTTGCTGGGCCAAGTGCGTGCGCTGGGGCGGAACCAGGGACCATTTGCGAGCCACAGGGATCCCGTGCGCATGCTGGGGAGGTGCCAGGGACCATTTGGCGAGCCGCTGGGGGAACCCATGCCCGGGGTCGCTGTGCGGATGTGCTGGGGAGGTGCCAGGGACAACAGCGAGCGCTTGGACCCCTCGGCGGGGTTGCTGGGCCCTGTCGCTCGCTGGGTAGGTGCCAGGGGCGGTTTGGCGAGCCTCAGTGAGCAGCAGCGCGGGGTCGCTGGGCCTCGTGTGCACGCTGGGTAGGTGCCAGGGGCGGTTTGGCGAGCCACTGGGACTGCGCATGGGGTTGCTAGTGTCCTGGGGAGGTGCCAGGGACCATTTGGCGAGCCGCTGGGACCCCGCATCTGGTCGCTGGGCCAAGTGCGTGCGCTAGGGAGGTAACTGCGGACCATTTGTCGAGCCGCAGGGGACCCCCCGCGGGTCGTTGGGGCCGATGCCCCTGCTGGGGAGGTGCCAGGGACCGTTTGGCGATCGCTGGGACCCCCGTGGGGTTGCTGGGAGGTGCCAGGGACCATTTGGTTAGCTGCTGGGGACCGTGCTGGGGAGGTGCCTGGGACCATTTGGTTAGCTGCTGGGGACCGTGCTGGGGAGGTGCCAGGGACCGTTTGCCGTGCCGCGGGGACCCCGCGCGGGGTCGGTTGGCCCATTGCGTGCGCTGGGGAGGTACCAGGGACCATTTGGCGAGCTGCTGGGACCGCAGCGGGGGCGCTGGGGCCATTGCGTGCTGGGGAGGTGGCAGGGACCGTTTGGCGAGCCTCTGGGACCCTCTTGGCGGTTTTGCAGGGCCCCATGCGCATGCTGGGAGGTGCCAGGGACCGTTTGCCGTGCCGCTGGGACCTTTGGTCGGTTGGCCCATGCGATGCGCTGGGGAGGTACCAGGGACCATTTGGCGAGCTGCTGGGACCCCGCAGCGGGGCGCTGGGGCCATTGCACGTGCTGGGAGGTGGCAGGGACCGTTTGGTGAACCTCTGGGACCCCTGCGCGGTGTTGCTGGGGCCCGTGCGCATGCTGGGAGGTGCCATTGACCGTTTGGCGTGCCGCTGGAACCCGTGCAGGGTCGTTGGGTCCCATGCTCGTGCTGGGTGGGTGCCAGGGACCGTTTGCGTGCCGCTGGGACCCCGCGGGGTTGCTGGGTACAGTGTCTGCGCTTGGTAGGTACCAGAGACCATTTGGCGAGCGCGGGGATCCCGCACCCAGTGTCGCTGGGGCCCGATGTGCGTGCTGGGGAGGTGCCAGGGACCGTTTGGCGAGCCTCTGGGACCTGGTTCCCGGGTTCCCTGGGCCCGTGCGCATGCTGTGGAGGTGCAGGGACCGTTTGCCGTGCCACTGCTACCCAGCAGCGGGGGCGTTGGGTCCCGTGCTCGTGCTGGGTAGGTGCCAGGGACCATTTTCAAGCTGCTGGGACCCGCGTAAGGTCGCTGGGCCCAGTGTGCTTTCGCTGAGGGAGGTGCCAGGGAAATTTTGGTGAGCCGCTGGGACCCCACGCCCAGGGGGTCGCTGGGGCTTGTCTGGGCTGAGGAGGTGCCAGGGTCCATTTCGTGAGCCTCTGGGACCCCGGGCTGTCGCTGGGCCCCCGTCTTGGCGCACTAGGGAGGTCACGAGGGACCATTTAGCGAGTCGCTGGGTCCCGTGTGCGGTCGCTGGGCAGTCTTGGCGTGCTGGGAGGTGCCAGGGACCATTTGGTTAGCTGCTGGGGCCCGTGCTGGGGTGGTGCCAGGGACCGTTTGCCGTGCCGCTGGGACCCTGCGCGGGGTCAGTTGGCCCATTGCGTGCGCTGGGGAGGTACCAAGGACCATTTGGCGAGCTGCTGGGACCACGCGCGGGGACGCTGGGGCCACTGCACGTGCTGGGGAGGTGGCAGGGACCGTTTGGCGTGCCGCTGGAACCCCGGCCGGTCGTTGGGTCCCGTGCTCGTGCTGGGTAGGTGCCAGGGACCATTTGGCGAGCCGCTGGGACCCCACGCGGGGTCGCTGGTCCCTGTACGCATGCTGGGGAGGGGCCAGGGACCATTTGGCGAGCCGCTGGGACCCCTCGTGCGGTTGCTAGTGTCCGTGCATGCACTGGGGAGGTGGCAGGGACCATTTGGCGAGCGGCTGGGACCCCACGCGAAGTCGCTGGGGCCCATGCGCATGCTGCGGAGGTGCCAGGGACCATTTGGCAAGGACTCGGACCCAGCGTGGGTCTCTGGGACCTGTGTCTTGCGGCGCTGGGGAGGTGCCAGGGAACATTTGGCGAGCCGCTCGGACCCAGCGGGGTCTCTGGAACACGTCGCCGCGCTGGGGAGGGGCCAGGGACCATTTGGTGAGCCTCTGGGAACCCGAACGAAGTCGCTGGAGCCCGTGGACGTGCTTGGGAAGTGCCAGGGACCAGTTTGAGCTGCTGGGACCACCGCGTTGGGTTGCTGGGCCCAGTCGTGCGCTGGGGAACCAGGACCATTTGCGAGCCGCAGGGACCCCGTGCGCATGCTGGGGAGGTGCCAGGGACCATTTGGCGAGCCGCTGGGAACCTGCACGGGGTCGCTGGGGCACGGATGTGTGCTGAGTAGGTGCCAGGGACAACTTGACGAGCCGCTTGGACCCCTCGCGGGGTTGCTGGGCCCTGTGCTCTCACTGGGTAGGTGCCAGGGGCGGTTTGGCGAGCCTCAGTGAGCGTGCGCAGTGGTCGCTGGGCCCCGTGTGCACGCTGGGTAGGTGCCAGGGGCGGTTTGGCGAGCCACTGGGACCGCGCATGGGGTTGCTAGTGTCCTGGGGAGGTGCCAGGGACCATTTGGCGAGCCGCTGGGACCCCGCGTCTGGTCGCTGGGCCAAGTGCGTGCACTAGGGAGGTAACACGGACCATTTGTCGAGCCACAGGGACCCCACACGGGGTCGTTGGGGCCCGTGCCCCCCTGCTGGGGAGGTGCCAGGGACCGTTTGGCGAGCCGCTCGGACCCCGCATGGGGTCTCTGGGGCCCCGATGCTTTCTCGCTGGGGAGGTGCCAGGGACCATTTGGCGAGCGGTGGGACCCCATTGGGGTTGCTGGGGAGGTGCCAGGGACCATTTGGTTAGCTGCTGGGGCCTGTGCTGGGGAGGTGCCAGGGACCGTTTGCCCGGGCCCGTGGGACCCCTGGGTCGGTTGGCCCATTGCGTGCGCTGGGGAGGTACCAGGGACCATTTGGCGAGCTGCTGGGACCACGCACAGGGACGCTGGGGCCATTGCACGTGCTGGGGAGGTGGCAGGGACCGTTTGGCGAGCCTCTGGGACCCTGCGCGGTTTCGCAGGGCCCCGTGCGCATGCTGGGGAGGTGCCAGGGACCGTTTGCCGTGCCGCTGGGACCCAGCGGGGTTGGTTGGCCCATTCGTGCTGGGAGGTACCAGGGACCATTTGGCGAGCTGCTGGGACCACGCACAGGGACGCTGGGGCCATTGCACGTGCTGGGGAGGTGGCAGGGACCGTTTGGCGAGTCTCTGGGACCCTGCGCATTTTCGCAGGGCCCCGTGTGCATGCTGGGGAGGTGCCAGTGACCGTTTGGCGTGCCGCTGGGACCCCGTGCGGGGTCGTTGGGCCTAGTGGCGCGCTGGGGAGGTGCCAGGGACCATTTGGCGAGCTGCTGGGACCCTGCGCGGGGTCGCTGGTCCCCGTGCGCGCTAGGGATAGGCCAGGGACCATTTGGCGAGCCGTTGTACCCTGTCTTGGGGTCGATGAGCCCTGTCTTGTGGCGCTGGGAGGTGCCAGGGACCATTTGGCGAGCCGGCTGTACCCTCTTGGGGTCCGCTGAGCCCTGTGGCCGCTGGGGAGGTGCCAGGGACCGTTTGGCGAGCCGATGGGTCACCGCGCAGAGTCGCTGGGTCCAGTGCGCGTGATGGGGAGGTGCCAGGGACAGTTTGGGAAGCCACTTGGACCGTCGAAATCGCTGGGGTCCGTGCGGCGCTGGGGAGGTGCCAGGACCGTTTGGCGATCGCTGTGACCTCACAGCGGGGGTTGCTGGGCCCTGTGCGACCGCTAGGGAGGTGCCAGGGACCATTTGGCGGCCGCTGGGACCCCGGCGTGCGGTCGCTGGGCCCAGTGCGTGCACTGGGGAGGTGCCATGAGCATTTGGCGGGCCGCTGGCACCCCTGCGGCGAGGTCGCTGGATACCGTCGTTTGCTGCGGAGGTGCCAGGGACCGTTTGGCGAGCTCTCGGAACCCGCGCGGGGTCTCTGGGGCCCGTCTTGGCGTGCTGGGAGGTGCAAGGGACCATTGGGCGAGCCACTGGGACCCCGCGTGTGGTCGCTGTCCCCGTGCGCCTGCTGAGGAGGGGCCAGGGACTATTTGGCGAGCTGCTGGGACCCTGCGCGTGTTTGTTGGGCCCTGTGCACGCTGGGTAAGTGCCATTGATCATTTGGTGAGCTGCTGGGACCCCGCAGCGGGGTTGCTGGGTCCCATGCGCGCTGGGGAGGGCCAGGGACCATTTGGCGAGCCGCTCGGACCCAGCAGGGGTCGCTGGGCCCGATCTTGGGCGCTGGGGAGGGGCCAGGGACCATTTGGCGAAGCCGCTGGGACCCCTGCTGTGAAGTCGCTGGTGCCCGGCGCACGCTGGGGATGTGTCAGAGACCATTTACGATCCGCGGGGACCCCCTGCGGGGTCGCTGGGGCCCGTCTTGGCGATGCTGGGGAGGTGTCAGGGACCGTTTGGCGAGCCGCTGGTACCCCGTGCGGGGTCGCTGTGTCCCATGCTCGTGCTGGGGAGGTGCCAGGGACCATTTTGCAAGCTGCTGGGACCCCGCGTAAGGTCGCTGGGCCCAGTGCGCGTGCTGGGGAGGGACCATTTGGCGAGCCGTTGGGACCCCGCACGTTGTCGCTGGGCCCACTGCGTGCGCTGGGGAGATAACAGGGACCATTTGATGAGACGCTGGGACTTTGCACGGGGGTCGATGTGGCCCGTGTGCGTGCTGGGGAGGTGCCAGGGATCGTTTGGCTAGCCGCTCGGACTCCGTATGCGGACGCTGGTGCCCGTGCACGTGCTAGGGAGGTGCCAGGGACCGTTTGGCGAGCCACTGGTACCCCGTGCAGGGTCGCTGGGTCCCGTGCTCGTGCTGGGGAGGTGCCAGGTACCATTTTGCAAGCTGCTGGGACCCCGCGTAAGGTCGCTGGGCCCAGTGCGCGTGCTGGGGAGGTGCCAGGGACATTTTGGTGAGCCGCTGGGGCTTGTGCGCGTGCTGGGGAGGTGCCAGGGTCCATTTGGTGAGCCGCTGGGACCCCGGGCGGGGTCTCTGGGCCCCGTGCGCGCACTAGGGAGGTGCGAGTGACCATTTGGCGAGCCGCTCGGACCCCACGCGGGGTCTCTGGGGCACATGCACGCGCTGGGGAGGTGCCAGGGACCATTTGGTGAGCCTCTGGGAACCCGAGCGAAGTCGCTGGGGCCCGTGCACGCGCTGGGGAGGTGCCAGGGACCATTTGGCGAGCCGCTGTACCCTGCGCGGGGTCGCTGAGCCCTGTGCGCGCGCTGGGGAGGTGTCAGGGACCGTTTGGCGAGCCGATGGGTCACCGCGCAGAGTCGCTGGGTCCAGTGCGCGTGATGGGGAGGTGCCAGGGACAGTTTGGGAAGCCACTTGGACCAAGTACGAAATCGCTGGGGTCCGTGCGCGCGCTGGGGAGGTGCCAGAGACCGTTTGGCGATCCGCTGGGACCTCACGCGGGGTTGCTGGGCCCGTGCGACCGCTAGGGAGGTGCCAGGGACCATTTGGCGAGCCGCTGGGACCCCGCGTACGGTCGCTGGGCCCAGTGCGTGCACTGGGGAGGTGCCATGAGCATTTGGCGAGCCGCTGGCACCCTGCGCGAGGTCGCTGGATACCGTGCGTTTGCTGCGGAGGTGCCAGGGACCGTTTGGCGAGCTGCTCGGAACCCGCGCGGGGTCTCTGGGGCCCGTGCGCGTGCTGGGGAGGTGCAAGGGACCATTGGGCGAGCCACTGGGACCCCGCGTGTGGTCGCTGTCCCCGTGCGCCTGCTGGGGAGGGGCCAGGGACTATTTGGCGAGCCGCTGGGACCCTGCGCGGGTTTGTTGGGCCCTGTGCACGCTGGGTAAGTGCCAGGGATCATTTGGCGAGCCGCTGGGACCCCGCGTGGGGTCGCGGTCCCCGTGCGCCTGCTGAGGAGGGGCCAGGGACTATTTGGCGAGCTGCTGGGACCCTGCGCGTGTTTGTTGGGCCCTGTGCACGCTGGGTAAGTGCCATTGATCATTTGGTGAGCCGCTGGGACCCCGGGCGAGGTCGCTGGGTCCCATGCGCGCACTGGGGAGGGGCCAGGGACCATTTGGCGAGCCGCTCGGACCCCGCGCGGGGTCGCTGGGCCCCGTGCGCGCGCTGGGGAGGGGCCAGGGACCATTTGGCGAGCCGCTGGGACCCTGCGAGAAGTCGCTGGTGCCCGGCGCACGCTGGGGATGTGTCAGAGACCATTTACGATCCGCAGGGACCCTGCACGGGGTCGCTGGGGCCCGTGCGATGCTGGGGAGGTGTCAGGGACCGTTTGGCGAGCCGCTGGTACCCCGTGCGGGGTCGCTGTGTCCCATGCTCGTGCTGGGGAGGTGCCAGGGACCATTTTGCAAGCTGCTGGGACCCCGCGTAAGGTCGCTGGGCCCAGTGCGCGCACTGGGGATGTGCCAGGAAATCTTGGTGAGCCGCTGGGACCCCATGCGCGGGTCGCTGGGGCTTGTCGCGCTAGCTGAGGGAGGTGCCAGGGTCCATTTGGTGAGAGCGCTGGGACCCGGCGGGGTCTCTGGGCCCGTCGTGGCGCACTAGGGGAGGTGCAGTGACCATTTAGCGAGCGCTCCGGACCCACGGGGTCTCTGGGGCACATCTTGGCGTGCTGGGGAGGGGCCAGGGACCATTTGGTGAGCCTCTGGGAACCCGGCTTAAGTCGCTGGGGCCGATGCTGCGCTGGGAGGTGCCAGGGTCTGTTTGGCTAGCCGCTGGGACCCGAGCGGGGATCACTGGGCCGATGTGCGTGGGGGGAGGTGCCAGGGATCGTTTGGCTGGCCGCTCCGGACTCCGTATGCAGGCGCTGGTGCCCGTGCGTGCTAAGGGAGGTGCCAGGGACCATTTACGAACCGCTGGGACCCCGCGCGGGGTCGCTGTCCCCGTGCGCGTGCTGGGGAGGGGCCAGGGACTATTTGGCGAGCCGCTGGGAACCCGAACGGTGTCGCTGGGCCCACTGCGTGCGCTGGGGAGATAACAGGGACCATTTGGTGAGCTGCAGGGACCCTGCATGGGGTCGCTGGGGCCGATCAGGGTGCTGCTGGGGAGGTGTCAGGGACCGTTTGGCGAGACGCTGGTACCACGTGCGGGGTCGCTGGGTCCCGTGCTCGTGCTGGGGAGGAGCCAGGGACCATTTTGCAAGCTGCTGGGACCCCGCGTAAGGTCGCTGGGCCCAGTGCGCGCGCTGGGGATGTGCCAGGGAAATCTTGGTGAGCCGCTGGGACCCCATGGGGTCGCTGGGGCTTGTGCGCTGGGGAGGTGCCAGGGTCCATTTGGTGAGCCGCTGGGACCCGGGTGGGTCGCTGGGCCCATCGCATCACCTAGGAAGTGCAGTGACCATTTGGCGAAAGCCTCGGACCTGGCGGGGTCTCTGGGGCATGGCGTGCTGGGGAGGGGCCAGGGACCATTTGGTGAGCCGCTGGGACCCTTGCCAGGCCGCTGGGACCCCGCGCGAGGTCGCTGTGCCCCGTGCGCACGCTGGGGAGGGGCCAGCGACCAATTGGCGAGCCTCTCGGACCCAGCGCGGGGTCTCTGGGGCCAGTGCTCGCGCTGGGGAGGGGCCAGGGATTATTTGGCGAGCCGCTCGGGCCCTGCACGGGGTCTCTGGGACCCATGCGCACGCTGGGGAGGGGCCAGGGACCATTTGGTGAGCAGCTGGGAACCCGAGAAATGTAGCTGGGGACCATGCGCGCGTTGGGGAAGTGCCAGGGACCATTTGCAAGCTGCTGGGACCCCACGAGGGGTTTCTGGGCCCAGTGTGTGTGCTGGGGAGGTACCAGGGACCATTTGGCGAGCCGCTGGGACCCCGCGTGGGATCGCTGGGCCCCGTACGCGCCCTGGGGAGGGGTCAGGGAACATTTGGCGAGCCGTTGAGACCCTGAATGATGTCGCTGGGCCCACTGTGTGCGTTGGGGAGGTAACAGGGACCATTTGGTGAGCCGCAGGGACCCCGTGCGGGGTCGCTGGGGCCCGTGCGCGTTCTGGGGAGGTGCCAGGGACTGCTTGGTGAGCCGCTGGGACCATGTGCGGGGTTGCTGGGTCCCGTGCGCGTACTGGGAAGATGCCCAGGACCGTTTGGTGTGCCGCTGGGACCCCTCTTGGGGTCGCTGGGCCCAGTGCGCGTGTTGGGGAGGTGCCATGGACCATTTGGTGAGCCGCTGGGACCCCATGCGGGGTTGCTGGGTCCCGTCCGCATTCTGGAGATGTGCCAGGGACCGTTTGGCGAGCCGCTGGGACCCTGCGCGGGGTCGCTGGGTCCCGTGCACGTGCTGGGAATGTACCAGGGACTGTTTGGGGTGCCGGTGGGACCTCTCGCGGGGTCGCTGGGCACAGTGCGGATGCTGGGGAGGTGCCAGGAACCTTTTGGCGAGCCGCTCGGTCCCCGACGCGGTCACTGGTGCCCTTGCGCTAGGGAGGAGCCAGGGACCATTTGGCGAGCCGCTGGGACCCCGTGTCGGTCGCTGGGCCCAGTGCGCGCTGGGAGGTGCCAGGTACATTTTGGCAGCCGCTGGGACCTCATGGCAGCTATTAAGCTGGGCACAGTGCGCATGCTGGGGAGGTGCCATGGACCATTTGGCGAGCCGCTCGGACTCCGTATGTGGTCGCTGGTGCCCGTGCACGCGCTAGGGAGTTGCCAGGGACCATTTAGCGAGCCGCTAAGACCCCGCGCATGGTCGCTGAGCCCCGTGCGCGCGTTTGGGAGGGGCCAGGGACCGTTTGGCGAGCCGCTGGGGCCACGGGTAGGGTCGCTGGGTCCCGTGTGTGCGCTGGGGATGTGCCAGGGACAGTTTGGCAAGCTGCATGGACTACGCGCGAAGTTGCTGGGTTCCGTGCGCAAGCTGGGGAGGTGTCAGGGACCGTTTGGTGAGCCGCTGGGTCCCCGCGCGGGTCGCTGGAGCAAGTGCACTTGCTGTGGAGGTGCCAGGGACTGTTTGTCGAGCCGCTGGGACCCCACACGACGTCGCTGGGGCCCGTGCGCGTGCTGGGGAGGTGCCAGGGACAGTTTGGCGAGCTGCTTGGACCCCGCGTGAAGTCGCTGGGGCCCGTACGCGTGCTGGGTATGTGCCAGGGTCCATTTGCGAGCCGCTGGGACATCACACTTGTTTGCTTGGCACTGTGCACTCTCTGGGTAGGAGCCAGGGAGCATGTGATGAGCCGCTGGGACCCCGCGCGGGGTCGCTGGGTCCCATGCGTGCGCTGGGGAGGTGCCAGGGACCATTTGGCGAGCCGTTGGGACCCCGCACGTTGTCGCTGGGCCCACTGCGTGCGCTGGGGAGATAACAGGGACCATTTGATGAGCCGCAGGGACTTTGCACGGGGGTCGATGTGCGCTGTTTGTGCGCTGGGGATGTGCCAGGGACAGTTTGGCAAGCTGCATGGACTACGCGCGAAGTTGCTGGGTTCCGTGCGCAAGCTGGGGAGGTGTCAGGGACCGTTTGGTGAGCCGCTGGGTCCCCGGGTCGCTGGAGCAAATGCACTTGCTGTGGAGGTGCCAGGGACTGTTTGTCGAGCCGCTGGGACCCCACACGACGTCGCTGGGGCCCGTGCGCGTGCTGGGGAGGTGCCAGGGACAGTTTGGCGAGCTGCTTGGACCCCGCGTGAAGTCGCTGGGGCCCGTACGCGTGCTGGGTATGTGCCAGGGTCCATTTGCGAGCCGCTGGGACATCACACTTGTTTGCTTGGCACTGTGCACTCTCTGGGTGGGAGCCAGGGGCATGTGATGAGCCGCTGGGACCCAGCGGGGGTCGCTGGGTCCCATCGTCGCTGGGGAGGTGCCAGGGACCATTTGGCGAGCCGTTGGGACCCCTGCGCGATCGCTGGGCCCACTGCGTGCGCTGGGGAGATAACAGGGACCATTTGATGAGCCGCAGGGACTTTGCACGGGGTCGATGTGGCCCGTGTGCGTGCTAGGGAGGTGCCAGGGACCATTTACCAAGCCGCTGGGACCCCGCGCGGGGTCGTGGTCCCTGTGCGCGTGCTGGGGAGGGGCCAGGGACTATTTGGCGAGCCGCTGGGACCCTGCGCGTGTTTGTTGGGCCCTGTGCACGCTGGGTAAGTGCCATTGATCATTTGGCGAGCCGCTGGGACCCCGCGCATGGTCGCTGGTTCACATGCGCGCGCTGGGGAGGTGCCAGGGACCATTTGGTGAGCCGCTCGGACTCCGTATGCGGACGCTGGTGCCCGTGCACGTGCTAGGGAGGTGCCAGGGACCGTTTGGCGAGCCACTGGTACCCCGTGCGGGGTCGCTGGGTCCCATGCTGGGTGCTGGGGAGGTGCCAGGTACCATTTGCAAGCTGCTGGGACCCCCAGAAGGTCGCTGGGCCCAGTCTTGGCTGGGCTGGGGGGAGGTGCCAGGGACATTTTGGTGAGCCGCTGGGGGCTTGTGCGCGCGCTGGGGAGGTGCCAGGGTCCATTTGGTGAGCCGCTGGGACCCCGGGCGGGGTCTCTGGGCCCCGTGCGCGCACTAGGGAGGTGCGAGTGACCATTTGGCGAGCCGCTCGGACCCCACACGGGGTCTCTGGGGCTATCTTGGCGTGCTGGGGAGGGGCCAGGGACCATTTGGTGAGCCTCTGGGAACCCGAGCGAAGTCGCTGGGGCCCGTGCATGCGCTGGGGAGGTGCCAGGGTCTGTTTGGCTAGCCGCTGGGACCCCGCACGGGATCACTGGGCCCGTGTGCGTGCTGGGGAGGTGCCAGGGATCGTTTGGCTAGCCGCTCGGACTCCGTATGAGAACGCTGGTGCCCGTGCACGTGCTAGGGAGGTGCCAGGGACCATTTACGAACCGCTGGGACCCGCGGTCGCGGTCCCGTCTTGGCGATGCTGGGGAGGGGCCAGGGACTATTTGGCGAGCCGCTGGGAACCCGAACGGTGTCGCTGGGCCCACTGCGTGCGCTGGGGAGATAACAGGGACCATTTGGTGAGCTGCAGGGACCCTGCATGGGGTCGCTGGGGCCCGTCTTGGCGTGCTGGGGGGTGTCAGGGACCGTTTGGCGAGCGCTGGTACCACGTGCGGGGTCGCTGGGTCCCGTGCTCGTGCTGGGGAGGTGCCAGGGACCATTTTGCAAGCTGCTGGAACCCCGCGTAAGGTCGCTGGGCCCAGTCTTGGCTGGGGAGGTGCCAGGGAAATCTTGGTGAGCAGCTGGGACCCCCACGGGGGTCGCTGGGGGCTTGTCGCGCACTGGGGGAGGTGCCAGGGTCCATTTGGTGAGCCGCTGGGACCCCGGCGGGGGTCGCTGGGCCCGTCTGCACCCTAGGGAGGTCGCAGTGACCATTTGGCGAGCCGCTCGACCCCACGCTGGGTCTCTGGGGCACATCAAAGGCGTGCTGGGGAGGGCCAGGGACCATTTGGTGAGCCTCTGGGAACCCGGCGGGGGTCGCTGGGGCCCCGCAGCGCTTTGGAGGTGCCAGGGACGGTTCGAGCCGCTGGGACCCCACGTGGGGTTGCTTGGCCCAGTCGTGCGCTGGGAGGAACCAAGGGACCGTTTGCGAGCAGCTGGGACCCAGCAGGGTCGCTGGGGCCCGTCGCATGCTGGGAGGTGCCAGGGTCTGTTTGGCTAGCCGCTGGGACCCAGCACGGGATCGCTGGGCCCCGGGCGCGTGCTGGGGAGGGGCTAGGGACCATTTGGCAAGCCGCTCAGACCCCGCCCGGGGTCGCTGGGCCCCGTGCATGCGCTGGGGAGGGGCCAGGGAACATTTGGCGAGCCGCTGGGACCCCGCGCGAAGTCGCTGGTGCCCATGCGTGCGCTGGGGATGTGTCAGGGAACATTTGCGACCCGTTGGGACCCCGCACGTTGTCGCTGGGCCCACTGCGTGCGTTGGGGAGATAACAGGGACCATTTGATGAGCCGCAGGGACCTTGCACGGGGTCGCTGTGGCCGGTGTGCGTGCTGGGGAGGTGCCAGGGATCGTTTGGCTAGCCGCTCGGACTCCGTATGCGGACGCTGGTGCCTGTGCACGTGCTGGGGAGGTGCCAGGGACCATTTACCGAACCGCTGGGACCCAGCGGGGTCGCGTCCCGTCTTGGCGATGCTGGGGAGGGGCCAGGGACTATTTGGCGAGCCGCTGGGACCCCACGCGGGGTCTCTGGGGCACATGCGCATGCTGGGGAGGGGCCAGGGACCATTTGGTGAGCCTCTGGGAACCCGAGCGAAGTCGCTGGGGCCCGTGCACGCGCTTTGGAGGTGCCAGGGACCGGTTTCGAGCCGCTGGGACCCCACGTGGGGTTGCTTGGCCCAGTGTGTGCGCTGGGGAGGAACCAGGGACCATTTGCGAGCAGCTGGGACCCCGCGCGGGGTCGCTGGGGCCCGTGCGCATGCTGGGGAGGTGCCAGGGTCTGTTTGGCTAGCCGCTGGGACCCAGCACGGGATCGCTGGGCCCCGTGCGCATGCTGGGGAGGGGCTAGGGACCATTTGGCAAGCCGCTCAGACCCCGCCCGGGGTCGCTGGGCCCCGTGCATGCGCTGGGGAGGGGCCAGGGAACATTTGGCGAGCCTCTGGGACCCCGCGCGAAGTCGCTGGTGCCCATGCGTGCGCTGCGGATGTGTCAGGGAACATTTGCGACCCGTTGGGACCCCACACGGTGTCGATGGGCCTACTGCGTGCGCTGGGGAGATAACAGGGACCATTTGATGAGCCGCAGGGACCTTGCACGGGGTCGCTGTGGCCCGTGTGCGTGCTGGGGAGGTGCCAGGGATCGTTTGGCTAGCCGCTCGGACTCCGTATGCGGAAGCTGGTGCCCGTGCACGTGCTGGGGAGGTGCCAGGGACCATTTACCGAACCGCTGGGACCCCGCGTGGGGTCGCGGTCCCCGTGCGCGTGCTGGGGAGGTGCCAGGGACGTTTTGGTGAGCCTCTGGGATCCCGCCCGGGGTCGCTGAGGCCCGTGCTGGTGAGGTGCCATGGATCATTTGGCAATGCGCTTGGACCACGCGCGAAGTCGCTGGGGCCTGTGCGCACGCTGGGTAGGTGCCAGGGACCATTTGTCGATCCGCTGGAACCCCGCACGGGGTACTTGGGGCCCGTGCGCGTGCTGGGTAGGTGCCAGTGAACATTTGGCGAACCGCTGGGACCCCGCGCAGGGTCGCTGGGCCAGTGCACGTGCTAGTGAGCTACCAGGGACAGCTTGGCGTGCCGCTGGGACCCCGAGCGGGGTCGCTGGGCCCAGTGCGCGTGCTGGGGAGGTGCCAGGGATCATTTGCGAGCCGCTGGGACCCCACGTGGAGTTGCTGGGTACAGTGCGCACGCTGGGGAGGGGCCATGGAACATTTGACGAGCAGCTTTGACCCTGTGCGGGTTGGCTGGGGCCCGTGCGCGGGTGGGGGAGGTGCCAGGGACTGTTTGGCGAGCCGCTGGGACCCCGAGTAGTGTCGCTAGTGTCCATGAGCGCGCTGGGTAGGTGCCAGTGAACATTTGGCGAGCCACTGGGACCCCGCGCAGGGTCGCTGGGCCAGTGCGCGTGCTAGTGAGCTGCCAGGGACAGCTTGGCGTGCCGCTGGAACCCCGAGCGGGGTCGCTGGGCCCAGTGCGCGTGCTGGGGAGGTGCCAGGGTGCGATTGGCGATCCGCTGGGACCCCGCGCGGGGCCGCTGGTGCCCATGCGCGCACTGAGGAGGTGCCAGGGACCATTTGGCGAGCCGCTGGGACCCCGCACGGGCTCGTTGAGCCCCGTCCACGTGCTGGTGAGGTGTCAAGCACCGTTTCGCTGAGCCCCGTCTACATGCTGGGGAGGTGCCAGGGACCGTTTGGCGTGCCGCTGGGACCTCGTGCGGGGTCACTGGGCTCAGTGCGCATGCTGGGGAGGTGTCAGGGACCACTTGGCGTGCCACTGGGACCCCGCGCAGGGTCGCTGGGCCCAGTGCGTGTGCTGGGGATGTGCCAGTGAGCATTTGGCCAACCGGTGGGACCCCACACGGGGTCGCATTGTACCCGTGCGCGTGCTGGGGAAGTGCCATGGACCATTTGGCGAGCAGCTGGGACCCCGTGCGGCGTCGCTGGGGCCCATGCGCGCGCTGGGGGAGGCACCAGGGACCGTTTGGCGAGCCACTGGGACCCCGTGTGGGGTCTTTTGGCCCCGTGCTCGCGCTGGGGAGGTGCCAGGGACAGTTTTGAGCTGCTTGGACCCGCTTGAAGTCGCTGGGGCCCGTGCGCGATGGGGATGTGACAGGGACCATTTGTGAGCCGCTGGGACCCCACCCGTGGTTGCTGGACCATGTGCGCGTGCTGCGTAGGTGCCAGGTACCATTTGGCGAGCCTCTGGGAATCCGCACGGGGTCGCTGGGGCCCCTGCGTGCTGGGGAGGCGCCAGGGACGGTTTTGAGAGCCGCTGGGACCCCGCATGGGATCGATAGTGTCCGTGCGCGTGCTGGGGAAGTGCCAGCTACCGTTTGGCGAGCCGCTTGGACCCCACACCGGGTTCCTGGGGCCCTTGCGCGTGCTGGTTAGGTGCCATGGAGCATTTGGCGAGCCGCTGGGACCCCGCGCGGGGTTGCTTGGCCCTGTGCGCACGCTGGGTAGGTGCCAGAGACCATTTGGCGAGCCGCTGGGACCCCGCACGGGGTCGCTGGGGCCCGTGCGAGTGCTGGGGAGGTGTGTGACCATTTGGCGAGCAGATGGGACCCCATGTGGGGTCTTTTGGCCCCGTGCTCGCGCTGGGGAGGTGCCAGGGACAGTTTGGCGAGCTGCTTGGACCCCGCTTGAAGTCGCTGGGGCCTGTGCGCGATGGTGATGTGACAGGGACCATTTGTGAGCCGCTGGGACCCCACCCGTGGTTGCTGGACCATGTGCGCGTGCTGCGTAGGTGCCAGGTACCATTTGGCGAGCCTCTGGGAATCCGCACGGGGTCGCTGGGGCCCCTGCGTGCTGGGGAGGCGCCAGGGACGGTTTTGAGAGCCGCTGGGACCCCGCATGGGATCGATAGTGTCCGTGCGCGTGCTGGGGAAGTGCCAGCTACCATTTGGCGAGCCGCTTGGACCCCACACCGGGTTCCTGGGGCCCTTGCGCGTGCTGGTTAGGTGCCATGGAGCATTTGGCGAGCCGCTGGGACCCCGCGCGGGGTTGCTTGGCCTTGTGCGCACGCTGGGTAGGTGCCAGAGACCATTTGGCAAGCCGCTGGGACCCCGCACGGGGTCGCTGGGGCCCGTGCGAGTGCTGGGGAGGTGTGTGACCATTTGGCGAGCAGATGGGACCCCGTGTGGGGTCGCTGGGGCCCGTGCACGCGCTGTGCTGGACCCTGTGCATGCGCTGGGGAGGTCCCAGGGACCGTTTGGCGAGCCGCTGGAAACCCGCGCGGGGTCGCTGGGCCCAGTGCATGTGCTGGGGAGGTACCAGGGATAGTTTGTCGTGCCGCTGGGTCCCCGCGTGGGGTCGCTGGGCCTCGTGCTCGTGCTGGGGAGGTGCCAGGGACCATTTGCGTGCCGCTGGGACCCCGCACTGGGTCGCTGGGCCCAGTGCGCATTTGAAGAGGTGCTAGAGAGGATTTGGCGAGCTGCTGCAACCCTGCGCAGGGTTGCTGGGCCAGTGCGTGTGCTGGTGAGGTGCCAGGGACCGTTTGGTGTGCCGCTGGGACCCCGCACGGGGTAGTTGGGGCCCGTGCTGGTGAGGTGCCATGGATCATTTGGCAATGTGCTTGGACCACGCGCGAAGTCGCTGGGGCCTGTGCGCACGCTGGGTAGGTGCCAGGGACCATTTGGCAAGCCGCTGGGACCCCGCACGGGGTCGCTGGGGCCCGTGCTGGTGAGGTGCCATGGATCATTTGGCAATGTGCTTGGACCACGCGCGAAGTCACTGGGGCCTGTGCGCACGCTGGGTAGGTGCCAGGGACCTTTTGCCGAGCCGCTGGGACCCCACACCGGGTTCCTGGGGCCCTTGCGCGCGCTAAGAAGGTGCCAGGGACCATTTGGCGAGCTGCTGGGAACCCGCACGGTGTTGCTGGGACCTGAGCGCGTGCTTGGGAGGTGCCAAGGACAATTTGGCGAGCCGCTGAGACCCCACGCGAAGTCGCTGGGGCACGTGCGCCTGCTAGGCAGGTGCCAGGGACCATTTGGCAAGACGCTCGGACCCCGCGCTGGGTCTCTGGGGCCTGTATGCACGCTGGGTAGGTGCCAGGGACCATTTGGCGATCCGCTGGGACCCCACGCAAAGTCGCTGGGGCACGTGCGCCTGCTAGGGAGGTGCCAGGGACCGTTAGGCGAGCCGCTGGAACCCCACGTGGGGTCGCTGGTGCCCGTGAGTGTGCTGGGGAGGTGCCATGGACCATTTGGCGAGCCGCTGAGACCCCACGCGAAGTCGCTGGGGCACGTGCGCCTGCTAGGCAGGTGCCAGGGACCATTTGGCAAGACGCTTGGACCGCGCGCGGGGTTGCTGTGCCGCGTGCTCACACTGGGGAGGTGCCAGGGACCATTTGCGAGCCGCTGGGACACCGCGCGTGGTTGCTGGACCCTGTGCATGCGCTGGGGAGGTCCCAGGGACCGTTTGGCGAGCCGCTGGAACCCCGCGCGGGGTCGCTGGGCCCAGTGCATGTGCTGGGGAGGTACCAGGGATAGTTTGTCGTGCCGCTGGGTCCCCGCGTGGGGTCGCTGGGCCTCGTGCTCGTGCTGGGGAGGTGCCAGGGACCATTTGCGTGCCGCTGGGACCCCGCACTGGGTCGCTGGGCCCAGTGCGCATTTGAAGAGGTGCTAGAGAGGATTTGGCGAGCTGCTGCAACCCTGCGCAGGGTTGCTGGGCCAGTGCGTGTGCTGGTGAGGTGCCAGGGACCGTTTGGTGTGCCGCTGGGACCCCGCACGGGGTAGTTGGGGCCCGTGCTGGTGAGGTGCCATGGATCATTTGGCAATGTGCTTGGACCACGCGCGAAGTCGCTGGGGCCTGTGCGCACGCTGGGTAGGTGCCAGGGACCATTTGTCGATCCGCTGGAACCCCGCACGGGGTACTTGGGGCCTGTGCGCACGCTGGGTAGGTGCCAGGGACCATTTGTCGATCCGCTGGAACCCCGCACTACTTGGGGCCCGTGCGCGTGCTGGGTAGGTGCCAGTGAACATTTGGCGAGCCGTTGGGACCACGGGCGGTTTTGTTGGGCCCTGTGCGGGTGCTGGGCATGTGCCAGGGACCATTTGGAAAGCCGCTGGGACCCCGTGCGGGGCTGCTGGGGCCCGTGCGCGCGCTGGGGAGGAACCAGGGAACATTTGGCGTGCCGCTGGGACCCCGAGCGGGGTCGCTGGGCCCCGTGCGCACGCTGGGGAGGGGCCATGGAACATTTGGCGAGCAGCTTTGACCCTGTGTGTGGTCACTGGGGCCTGTGCGTGCGCTGAGGATGTGCCAAGGACCATTTGGCGAGCTGCTGGGACGCCTTGTGGTGTCGCTATTTTCCGTGCGCGTGCTGGGAAGGTGCCACGGACCATTTGGCGAGCCGCTGGGACCCCGCATGGGATCGATAGTGTCCGTGCGCGTGCTGGGGAAGTGCCAGCTACCGTTTGGCGAGCCGCTTGGACCCCACACCGGGTTCCTGGGGCCCTTGCGCGTGCTGGTTAGGTGCCATGGAGCATTTGGCGAGCCGCTGGGACCCCGCGCGGGGTCGCTGGGCCCAGTGCGCATGCTGGGGAGGTGCCAGGGTGCGATTGGCGATCTGCTGGGACCCCACGCGGGGCCGCTGTGCCCCGGGCGCACGCTGGGGAAGGGCCATGGAACATTTGGCGAGCAGCTTTGACCCCGTGCGTGGTCACTGGGGCCTGTGCGCGTGCGGGGGAGGTACCAGGGACCATTTCGCGAGCCGTTGGGACCACGCGTGGTTTTGTTGGGCCCTGTGCGGGCGCTGGGCAGGTGCCAGGATCTATTTGGCAAGCCGCTGGGACTCCATGCGGGGCTGCTGGGGCCCGTCCGCGCGCTGGGGAGGCGCCGCCAGGGACCATTTGGCGAGCCGCTGGGACCCCGCACGGGGTTGCTGTGCACAGGTAGCACGCTGGGGAGGTGCTAGGGACAATTTGGCGAGCCGCAGTGACTCCGCACGGGGTCGCTGGGCCCGTGCGTGTACTGGGGAGGTACCAGGGACCGTTTGATGAGCCGCTGGGACCCCGCGCAGGCTCGTTGAGCCCCGTCCACATGCTGGTGAGGTGTCAAGCACCGTTTCGCTGAGCCCCATCTGCGTGCTGGGGAGGTGCCAGGGACCGTTTGGCGTGCCACTGGGACCCCGCGCAGGGTCGCTGGGCCCAGTGCGTGTGCTGGGGATGTGCCAGTGAGCATTTGGCCAGCCGGTGGGACCCTGCGTGGGGTTGCTGTGCCCCGTGCTCACGCTGGGGAGGGGCCATGGAACATTTGGCGAGCAGCTTTGACCCCGTCTGGGTCGCTGGGGCCCGAACCCGGCGCGGCGTGCTGGGGAGGTGCTAGGAACCGTTTGGCGTGCTGCTGGGACCCCGCGCGGGGTCGCTGGGCCCCGTGCGCGTGCTGGGAATGTGCCAGGGACCATTTATTTAGCCCTTGTGACCCTGCGCGAAGTCGCTGGGGCCCGTGCGCTCTCTGGGGAGGTGCCAGGGACAGTTTGGCAAGCTGCTGGGATCCCACGCGAAGTCGATGGGGCACGTGCGCGTGCTGGGGACGTGCCAGGGACCATTTGGCGAGCCACTTGGGTGCAGGCGGGGGACTCTGGGGCCCGTCTTGGCTTGATGGGGAGGTGCCAGGGACCATTTGGCGAGCTGCTTGGACCCTGCACGAGGTCGATGGAGACAGTACGTTCACTGGGTAGGTGCCAGGGACGACTTGACGAGCCGCTGGGACCCCACACGGGGTCGCTGGGGCCCGTGCGTGTGCTGGGAAGGTGCCAGTGACCATTTGGCGAGCCTCTGGGATCCAACACGGGGTCGCTGGGCCCTGTGTGTGCGCTGGGGAGGTGCTAGGGACCATTTGTTGAGCTGCTGGGACCCCGCACATGGTCGCTGGGCCCCGTGCACGAGTTGTGGAGGTGCCAGGGACCGTTTGCCGTGCACGCTGGCGAGGTGTCAGGGACCATTTGGCGAGCCACTTGGACCCCGCGCGGGGACTCTGGGGCCCATGCGCGCGATGGGGAGGTGCCAGGGACCATTTGGCGAGCTGCTTGGACCCTGCACGAGGTCGATGGAGACCGTACGTTCACTGGGTAGGTGCCAGGGACGACTTGACGAGCCGCTGGGACCCCACACGGGGTCGCTGGGGCCCGTGCGTGTGCTGGGAAGGTGCCAGTGACCATTTGGCGAGCCTCTGGGATCCAACACGGGGTCGCTGGGCCCTGTGTGCGCTGGGAGGTGCTAGGGACCATTTGTTGAGCTGCTGGGACCCCGCACATGGTCGCTGGGCCCCGTGCACGAGTTGTGGAGGTGCCAGGGACCGTTTGGCGTGCCGCTGGGAACCCGCGCGGGGTCGCTGGGACCCATGCGCGTTCTGGTGAGGTGCCAGGGACCGTTTGGCGAGCAGCTGGGACCCCATGCGGTGTCACTGGGGAGGCGCCAGGGATGGTTTAGTGAGCCGTTAGGACCCCGCGTGGGGTCGCTGCTGCACGTGCGTGCGCTGGGGAGGTGCCAAGGACAATTTCGTGAGCCGCTGGGACCCCACGTGGGGTCGCTGGGGCCCGTGTGCGTGCTGGGGAGGCGCCAAGGATGGTTTGGTGAGCCGTTGGGACCCCTCGTGAGGTCGCTGATGCACGTGCGCACGCTGGGGAGGTGCCAAGGACAATTTCGCGAGCCGCTGGGACCCCACATGGGGTCGCTGGGGCCTGACTGCACACTGGGGAGGTTCAAGGGACCATTTGGTGAGCTGTTGGGACCCCGCACGAGGTCGCTGGGGCCATTGCACATTCTGGGGAGGTGGCAGGGACCGTTTGGCGAGATGCTGGTACCCCGTGTGGGGTCGCTTGGGCCCATGCGCACGCTGGGGAAGCGCTAGGGATGGTTTGGCGAGCCGCTGGGACCACGCGCGGGTCGCAGGAGCAAGTGCACTTGCTGGGGAGGTGCCAGGGAGTTTTAGCCGAGTTGCTGCTCATGCGCAGCTGCATTCAGAACTGCGCAGGCCATTCATTTTTGGTGCCGTTTTGCGCATATAGATGGTAAAATGCAGTTTTGAAAGGCGAACGCATACAGATGGGCAGCTGAGTAGTTTTAGCCGAGGTGCTGCGCATGCACAGCTGCATAGTTTTAGCCGAGTTGCTGCACATGCGCAGCTGAGTAGTTTTAGCTGAGTTCCTGCGCGCGCGCAGCGCGTTCAGGACTGCAGGATTTTCATTTTGGTGTGTCGTTTTCCGTATATAAATGGTAAAATGCAGTTTTGAACGGCGAACGATACGGATCGCCTTCGCGTAGTTTTAGCTGAGTTATTCTGCATGTGCAGCTGTTTTTTTTTAGCCGGTTGCTGCGCGCATGCAGAGCTGCGTTCAGGACTGCTCAGGCCAATCATTTTTGGTGTTTTTTGATATAGATGGTAAAATGCAGTTTTGAAAGGCTTAACGACACGGATGCGCAGCTGGTAGTTTTTAGAGCTGCTGCTCAGCAGTTCAAAACTGCATTTTACCATTTATATATGCAAAACGATACCAAAAATGAAAGGCCCGCACAGTCTGAATGCAGCTGCGCGATGCGCAGCAGCTCAGCTAAACCACGCGGCTGCGCATGCGCGAGCAACTGCTGTAAAACTCAGCTAAAATGCAGGAATCCCAGCGAACCACAGCCGCGCATGAGCAAGATAAAACTACGCGGCTGCACATTGCAGCGCCTCATTAAATTGGCAAGATTCCGTGTCGGTTCGCGTTCAAAACTGCGTTTTGCCATTTTTGTCATGGGGAACGCTGGCAGTAACTCGGCTCAAACTGCAGAGCTGCGAAGATGCGAGTAACTGATCTAAAACTCGTTAGCTACTCGCGACTGGCGTGTGTTCGACGTTCAAAACTGCATTTTACCATTTTTGGCGCGAAAACGACACCAAAAAATGAAAAGACCTGCGCAGGTGGGTGGGCACGTGGCGATGCACAGAAACTCGGGTCAACCACGCAGCGGCGCGATGCACAGGAACTTTCGGGATAAAACCATGCAGCTGCGCATCGCGCAGCAGCTCGCTTAAACTCTCAGCTGCGCATGCGGAGCAACTCGGCGAAATTATGCGGCGCGATGCGCAGCACCTCGATAAAAAACAGCGCTGGCGCGTGCGTGTCGTTCTCCGTTCAAAACTGCATTTTACCATTTTATACTCGAAAAGCGATACCAAAATTAAAGGCCTGCGCGGTCCTGAGCGCAGCTGCGCGTGCGCAGCCCCTCGGCTAAAACCACGCAGCTCTGTATCGTGCGTTCGCCATTCAAAACAGTATTTTTACCATTTATATACAGAAAGCGACACCAAAATGAAATGCCTGCGCGGTCCTGAGCGCGCGGGAACTGAAACTAAAACTACACGGCTGCACATGCGCGGCACCGCTTAAAATTATGCAGCTGCGCATGCTTAAATAACTCGGCTAAAACCACGCGAGCTGCGCGTCCGTATCGCGTTTGGACGTTTAAAACTGCATTTTACCATTTTGTCGCAAAACGTTGTGCAACAACTGTGTTAAAACCACGCTGGCGCGTGCGCAGCAACTGTGCTAAAACTACTCAGCTGCGCGATATGCAGGGAACTTGGCTAAAACTATGCAGCTCCGCGCAGCAGCCACCTGGCTAAAACTGCACCTGCGCATCCGTATGTGTTCGCCGTTCAAAATTGCATTTTACCATTTCATGCGCAAAATGTTGTGCAGCAACTCAGCTAAAACTACACAGCTGCGCGTGATGTGCGGCGGTAACTCGTCTAAATCTCGCAGGCTACGCTTTGCGTATGTTCGGCGTTCAAAACTGCATTTTACCATTTATATGCGTAAACGACACCAAAAATGAAAGGCCCACGCGGTCGTGAGCGCCAGCTGCGCGTGCGCAGCAACTGTGCTAAAACTACGCAGCTGCGCATGCGCAGGAACTCAGCTAAAACTACTCAGCTGCGCATGTGCAGCACCTGGGCTAAAACTATGCAGCTGCGCATGCTCAGCACCTCGGCTAAAACTGCACCTGCGCATGCGTATGCATTCGCCTTTCAAAACTGCATTTTACCCTTTATATACGCAAAACGATACCAAAAATGAAAAGGCTGCGCAGTCCTGAACGCACCTGCGCATGCGCAGCACCGCGCCAAAACCACGAGCTTGGCATCGCGGTAAATGGATTCGTCGTTCAAAAACAGCATTTTACCGTTTTATATCGAAAAACGACAGCAAAATGAAATGTCTGGCGCAGTCCTGAACACAGCTGGCAAGATCGCGAGGAACTCAGCTAAACCACAGCTGCATGCAGAATAACTCGCTAAACCACGCAGCTGCTGAACGCTTAACCATCGCGTATTGCAGCTGTTTCCAGTAGTTTTCAGCCGAGGTGCTGTGCATGCGAGCCGTGTAGTTTTGGCGTTGTTGAAAAGATGCAACAGGCGCCCAGGACCGCGCAGGTCTTCATTTTGGTACCGCTAGTGATATAAATGGTAAATGCAGTTTTGAAAACAACGATATGCACGCGCAGCTGAGTAAGTTTTAGCCGAATTAATCTGTTTCAGCATCGCGGCTTCGTAGTTTTGAATCATTGCTGCCGCACATCGCGGCCTGGTTTCAGAACCGCGAGGCCT
>JAHFZB010000724.1:0-29870 GCA_036884735.1 Huso huso
TTTTTTTTTTTTTTTACGTATTGCTCACGGGCCCCAGCATGCACATGGCCTTTAGCTTACCAAGGTGTTCCAGTGGTCTTCGCCAAACGGTCCCTGACAGCTTCCTGAGCAACGACAGCCCCATGACCTCGCAGGTCCCAGAGGCTCACCAAATGGTCCCTGAACATCCCCAGCACAATAATAGGCCCCAGCCATCGCCGTCCCACCCTGCTCACAAATCTGTTCCTGACACCTCCAGCTCCGCGACGTGGACCCAGCTTACCTCAAGCAGTGCCCCAAAGGCTCGCCAAATGGTCCCTGGGAGCACATCCCCAGTGCAAGGGCCAAGACTGTCCCCAGCGACTTGGCGCTGGGTCCAAGCTGCTCACAAATGGTCCCTGGCACCTCCCTCAGCGATCACACGTGTGCCCCAGCAACCTCAAGCAGGGTCCCAGAGCTCACCAAATGGTCGTTGAACATCCTGGGCAAGCGCGACGTGGGCTGTAGCGATTTCATGGGGTCCCCGGCGGTTTGGGCCAAATGGTCCCTGGGACCTCCGCAGCTTGTGCACAGGCCCCAACGTTTCAGGTGGGGTTCAAACGGCTCGCTAATCAGTCCCATGCACCTCCCCAGCGATGGCTCATCGGCCCCCAGTGGCCTCGCACAGGTTCCCAGAGGATGCCCAGCCTGTCCCTGGCACCTCCAGCACACGCATCGGCACCAGCGATTTCTGCGATGGGGTTCCAGCGCCCCGCCAAAACAGTCCATGGTACTTCCTCAACGCAGGCACGGGCCCCAGCACATCGCACAGGGTCAAAGCGTCACCTAAATGGTCCTGAACCTCCCCAGCACGCAAGACGTGGCCCCAGCCACTTCGCAGGGTTCCAGCAGTTTAAATGGTCCCCGACACCACCCCAGCGACGATGACCCCAACGACCTCGCCAAGTAGGGTCCCAGAGGCTCGCCAAATGGTTCTGGCACATCCACAGCATGCACACGGGCCCCAGCAACTTTGCGTGGGGTCCCAGTGGCTCGCCAAGTGGTCCCTTGTACCTCCCCAGCACGCGCACTGGGCCCAGACCCAGCTGGGTGCCAGCGGCTCACTAAATGATCCCTGGCACATCCCCAGCTGCACAGGGCTGAGCGACCTCCAAAAGATACCTGGCACATCTGCAGCGCGCACGGGCACCAGCGACTTTGCGCGGGGTCAAAGAAGCTCGCCAAATGGTCCATGACACCTCCCCTAACGTGCATGGGCACCAGCAACTTCGCATGGGGTTCCAGAGCGTCCGCCAAACGGTCCATGGTACCTCCCCACCCACACACGGGCCTGCTTTACTCTCAATGCGAAAGTGTCCCAGCGGCTCACAAATGGTCCTACCTCCCCAGCGCATTCACGGGACCCAGTTTTGCGCGGGTTTCAGCGCCCGCTTAAATGGTCCCTGACACCTCCCCAGGATCGTGACGCTCCCCAGCAACTCACAAGAGGGTCCCAGAGGTCACCAAATGGTCGCTGGAACATCCCAAGCAAGACGGGCTGCAGCGACTTCATGCGGGGTCCTGGCGGTTGCCAAATGGTCCCCGGGACCCTCCGAAGCTTGCACAGGCCCCAACGTCTTTAGGTGGGGTTCCAACGCCCGCCAATCAGTCCACATGCACCTCCCCAGCGATACCAATGGCCCCAGCGGGCTCAAGACAGGTTCCCCAGAGGATGCCCAAATGGTCCCTGGCACCTCCCCAGCACACGACGGGCACCAGCTTACTCGCATGGGGGTTCCAGCTGCCCGGCCAAACAGTCCATGGTACCTCCCCAACGCAGGCACGGGCCCCAGCAATATCGCGACAGGGTCGTGCTGCTCACTAAATGGTCCCTGAACCTTCCCAGCACGCTGCGATCGGGCCCCAGCGCTTATCAAGGTGGGGTTCCAGCTGCCAGCTTAAATGGTCCCTGACACCACCCCAGCGACGATGACCCCCCCCCAACGACTCGCCTAGGGTCCCAGAGGCTCGCCAAATGGTCTTCTGGCACATCCACAGCATGCACATCGGCCCCAGCAACTTTATGGGGTCCCAGTGGCTCGCCAAGTGGTCCCTTGTACCTCCCCAGCACGCGCACTGGGCCCAGGGACCCAGCTGGGTGCCAGCGGCTCAATAAATGATCCCTGGCACATCCCCAAAGGCACAGGGCTGAGCCACTCCTCCAAAGATACCTGGCACATCCCAAGAGCGCCAAGACGGGCACCAGCGATTTTTATGCTGGGTCAAAGAAGCTCGCCAAATGGTCCATGACACACCTCCACAGCACGTGCATGGGCACAGCAACTGCGATGGGGGTTCCAGCGCCGCCAAACGGTCCATGGTACCTCCCCAACGCACACATGGGGCCCAAGCGATTTCACGCAGTGTCCCAGCTGCTCGTCAAATGGTCCCAGCACCTCCCCAGCGCATTCTCCATGGACCCAGCGACTTTGCGGGTTTCCAGCGTGCCGCGAAATGGTCCCTGACACCTCCCCCAGTGATCCAGACGACCCGCAACGACTCCTGCCAAGAGTGTCCAAGCTGCTGCCAAATGGTCCCTGGCACTTTCCTGAAGGCAAGACTGGGACCAGCGACTCAGCTGGGTCCCAGCGGCTCCCGAAAATGGTCCCTGAACCTCCCCAGTGATCGAGAGCCAAGCGACATTGCGCAGTGTCCCAGCGGCTCGCCAAATGGTCCCTGGCACCTCCCCAGCTGCAAGACTGGGACCACCAGCGCATCGCTGGGTCAAAGCGCTTGCCAAACGGTTCCTGACACCTCCACAGTGATCGCAGAGCCAAGCGACCGCGCTGTTTCCATGCGGCTCGCCAAAATGGTCCTTGGCACCTCCCTCAGCGCAGGCATCGGGCCCAGCGAACTCCGCCAAGAGGTGTCCCAGCGCCTCACCAAATGATTCCTGGCACATCACCAGCACGGACACGGGCCCCAGCGACTCGCATGGGGTTCAACCGCCAGCAAAATGGTACCTGACACATCCCTCAGCGATCGACGACACCCCCAACGACCTCGCCAAGGGTCCCAGAGGTCGCCAAATGGTCCCTGGTCCCTCCCCAGCACAAGCACTGGGCCCCAGCGATCACAAGGGTCAAAGCTGCTCGAGAAATGGTCCCTGAACCTCCCAGCTGGGCCAAGATGGGAACCAGAAGCACCCCTGGTGGGGTCCCAGAGGCTCGCCAAATGATCCCTGGCACATCCTCAGCACGCCGCGACGGGCCCCAGCAACTTGCTGTGGGGTCCCAGAGGCTCGCCAAATGGTCCCTGGCACATCCCCAGCACGCCGACGGCCCCAGCAACTCGGGGCTGGGGTCCCAGTGGCTCGCCAAGTGGTCCCTGGTTCCTCCCCACCACGCGCACTGGGCCCAGGGACCCAGCGCGGGGTGCCAGCGGCTCACTAAATGATCCCTGGCACATCCCCAGCACACACACGGGTCCCAACTGCTCGCAAATGGTTCCTGGCACATCCCCAAAGCACGCAGGGCTCCAGCGACTCCGCCGCTGGGTCAAAGCCTTTGCCAAATAATCCCTGACACCTCCCAGCACGCCGCAAGGCCCAGCGACTCCAGCTGCTTGCCATCGACTCCGCCAAAAGATACCTGGCACATCCAGAGCACGCACACAGGTCCCAGAGACCTCACGAGGGTAAAGAGGCTCGCCAAACGGTCCCTGGCACCTCCCCAGCACACGCACGGGCCCCAGCGACTTCGCGTGGGGTCCCAGCGGCTCGCCAAATGGTCCCAGAAATCTCACCATTGCGCGCACAGACCCCAGTGACTTTGTGCGGCTCGCAAATGGTCCCTGGCACATCCTCAGGGACAGACCATTCCCAGCGACTCTGCCGGGTCCCAGTGCCACCAAATGATCCATGGCCTCCCAAGCCAGGGCACGGGGCACCACGATTCAAAGGTGGGTTTCCAGCGCCCTTAAAATGGTCCCTGACACCTCCCAGTGATCGTGACGACCAACGCACCTCGCAGGGGTCCCAGTGGCTCGCCAAATGGTCCTGGCACATCCCCAGCACACGCACAGGCCCCAGCAACTTCGCTAGTCCCAGTGGCACGCCAAACGGTCCCTGGCACCGCCAGCGCACGACGGGCCCCAGGGACTTCACGCCGTGTCAAAGCTGCTCGCGCGAAATGGTCCCTGAACCTCCCCAGCGATCAAGAGAGCCCAAGCGACCACAGGGTCCCAGAGGCTCACAATGGTCCCTGGTCCCTACCCAGCTCAGCACTGGGCCCCATGCGACATCGCTGGGTCCCAACGTGCTCGCAAATGGTCCCTGGCACATCACCAGCGACGCAGACAGGCCCCAGCGACTCTGCAATGGGTCAAAGCAGCTCAACAAATGGTCCCTGACACCCCCAGCTTATCGCTGAGCCCAAGTGACATGCAGTGTCCCAGCAGTCATGAATGGTCCCTGGAACCTCCCCTAAGAGTGCATAGCCCAGCGACCAAGGTGGGGTCCCCAGCCGCCCAAATGGTTCCTGTCACCACCCCAGCACGCCGGGCTCCCAGCGACCAAGACTGGGTCAAAGCTGCTTGCCAAATGGTCCCTGGCACATCCCCAGCACATGCATCGGCCCCAGCAACCTCGCTGGGGTCCCAGTGGCTCAAGTGGTCCCTGGTACCTTCCCCAGGCCTCGTGATGATGCCCAGGACTCCAGCGGGATGCCATGCTCGCAAATGATCCCTGACACATCCCCAGCACGCACCGGCACCAGCGACTTCAAGTAAGGGGTTCCAGCTGCCCGCAAATAGTCCCTGACACCTCCCAGCGATCGCACGCACCCCAATGACCTCAGCAGGTTCCCAGAGGCTCGCCAAATGGTCCCTGGCACCTCCCCAGCGATCGCAGAGCCCAAAGACACCTCGCACAGTGTCCCAGCTGCCCGCCAAATTGTCCCTGGCACTTTCCCTTAGTGCTGCACTGGGACCAGCTAATCAGCCCAGGGTCCCAGCGGCTTGCCAAATGGTCCCTGGCACCTCCCAGGGACCCCGCGCAGCCAGCGGCCGCCAAATGGTGCCTGGCACATCCCCAGTATACATCGGACCCAGCGAGCATCGCCAAGGGTCCCAACTGCTCGTAAAATGGTCCCGGCACATCCCCACGCACGCAGGGGGCCCAGTTACTTCTGCCGGTCAAAGGGTTTGCCAAATAGTCCCTGACACCTCCCCAGTGCATCGCACAAGCCCCAGCAACTTCGCTGGGTAAAGTGGCTTGGCCAAATGGTCCCTGACACCTCCACAGCCATCAAGAGACCAAGCGACCCTCGCAAGAGTGTCCAAGCTGTCGCCAAATGGTCCCTGGCATTCCCCAGCGATTCGGGGACCAGCTTTACCAGCTGCTGGGTCCAGCTGCTCGCCAAATGATTCCTGGCAATATCACCAGCACGGACACGGCCCCAGCCGACTTCGCGGGGTTCAAACCGCCAGCAAAATGGTACCTGACATCCCCAGCGACGTGAGACGACCCCCAACGACCTCGCGGGGGGTCCCAGAGGCTCGCCAATGGTCCTGGTCCTCCCCAGCACAAGCACTGGGCCCCAGCGACATCGCTGGGTCAAAGCGGCTCGAGAAATGGTCCCTGAACTCCCAGCACAAGAGATGGGGAACCAGCGACCCCCTGGGGTCCCAGAGGTCGCCAAATGATCCCTGGCACACATCCTCAGCACGCGACGGGGCTCCCAGCACCAAGGTGGGGTCCCAGTGGCTCGCCAAATGGTCCCCTGCCCCTCCCCACCGAGACGCACTGGGCCCAGGGACCCAGCGCTGCCAGCGGCTCGCTCAAATGATCCCTGGCACATCCCCAGCACGCACACACAGGTCCTAGAGACCTCACGCAGGGTCCCAGAGGCTCGCCAAATGGTCCCTTGGCACCTCCTCAGCACGCGCACGGGCACCAGCGACTGCGATGGGGTTCCCCAGCGCCCGCCAAACGGTCCATGGTACCTCCCTCAACGCAGGCACGGGCCCCAGCAATATCAAGACAGGGTCAAAGCGTCGCCAAATGGTCCCTGGCACATCCACAGCATGCACACGGGCCCCAGCAACTTTGCGGGGGGGTCCCAGTGGCTCGCCAAGTGGTCCTTGTACCTCCTCAGCACGCCAAGACTCGGGCCCAGGGACCCAGCTGGGACCCGCGGGTGCCAGCGGCTCACTAAATGATCCCTGGCACATCCCCAGCACACACGGGTCCCAACTGCTCGCAAATGGTTCTCGGCACATCCCCTCAGCACGAGGGCTCCAGCGACTTCGCTGGGTCAAAAGCGTTTTGCCAACAATCCCTGACACCTTCCCAGTGCCGACGGGGCCCAGCGACCCAGCTGCCTTGCCATCGAATGACCAAAAAGATACCTGGCACATCCAAGAGCACGCACACAGGTCCCAGAGACCCCACGAGGGTCCCAGAGGTTTCGCCAAATGGTCCCTGCACCTCCCCAGCACGCGATGGGCACCAGCGATCAAGATGGGTTCCAGCGGCCCGCAAACGGTCCATGGTACCCCCAACGCAGGCACCGGCCCCAGCAATATCGCACAGGGTCAAAGCGTCGCCAAATGGTCCCTGGCATATCCATTAGCATGCACACGGGCCCAGCAACTTTATGGGGTCCCAGTACGCCAAGTGGTCCTTGTACCTCAGCACGCCAGATGGGCCCAGGGACCTTGCGCGGGTGCCAGCGGCTCACTAAATGATCCCTGGCACATCCCCAGCACACACACGGGTCCCAACTGCTCGCAAATGGTTCCTGGCACATCCCCAAAGCACTAGGGGCTCCAGCGACTCGCACTGGGTCAAAGCGCCTTGCCAAATAATCCCTGACACCTCCCCAGTGCGCAAGCACGGGCCCAGCCACCCAGCCGCTTTGCCATCGACTCAGCCAAAAGATACCTGGCACATCCAAGAGCACACAGGTCCCAGAGACCTCACGCAGGGTAAAGAGGCTCGCTAAATGGTCCCTGGCACCTCCCCAGCACGCCAAGATGGGCACCAGCGACTTCATGGGTTCCAGCTGCCCGCCAAGCGGTCTTTTGACACCTCCCCAGCGATCGCACTAGCCCCAATGACCTCAAGTAGGGTACCAGAGGGCTGACAAATGGTCCTTGGTGCCCCCCAGCACAAGATAGCCTCAGCGACTTCGCTGGGTCAGTTTAAGCATAAACGGTCCCTGGTACCTCCCAGCCCTCGCATGGTGCCCAGGGACCCAGCGCTGGGTGCCAGCGTCCGCCAAATAATCCCTGGCACATCCCCAGCACGCACACGGGCCCCAGCGACTCTCGAGAGAGGGGTTCCAGCTGCCCGCCAAATAGTTCCTGACACCTCCACAGCGATCGCGACGCACCCACAACGACCTCACAGAGGTTCCCAGAGGCTCGCCAATGGTCCCTGGCACCTCCCCAGCGATCGCACTGGGACCAGTGAATCAGCCGCAGGGTCCCAGCTGCTCGCCAAATGGTCCTCGGCACCTTCTCAGCTTGGCGACAGGGCCCAGGGACTCGCGGCTGGTGCCAGCGGCTCAGCCAAATGGTCCCTGGCACATCCCCAATGCACGAGGGGCCCCAGCGACTCAAGGCCGAACACAGCGGCTTGCAAAATAGTCCCTGACACCTCCTTTCAGTGCCGCATCGGGCCCAGTGACCCGCGCTGGGTGCCAGCGGTCGCCAGAAGATACCTGGCACATCCCCAGCACGCATTAGGTCCCAGAGGCCTCACGCAGAGTCCCAGAGGTCGCACAAATGGTCCCTGGCACCTCCCCAACACGCACGGGTACCAGCTTACTCAGCATTGGGTTCCAGCAGCAAGCCAAACGGTCCCTGGCTCCTCCCTCAGTGCGCACGGGCCCCAGAGTCCCTGCATGTGGTTCATAATGGCTCGCCAAACGTCCCTGGGCACCTCCCCAGCAATTACGGTCGGGCCCCAGCGACCCCCGCGCTGGGGTCCCAGCTGCACCAAACTGTCCCTGGCACCCCCCAGCACGCCAGCAGACAGGTCCCAGCCACTCTGGTGGGGTTCCAGCGCCTTGGCCAAATGGTCCCGACACCTCCCCAGCGATCAAAGAGATCCCAAGCGACCTCAAGAGTGTCCCAGCTGGCTCGCCAAATGGTCCCTTGGCACCTTCCCCTTAGGCGCGACAGGGGCCCAGGGACTGGTGCCAGCGGTTTCGCCAAATGAAAGCCGGGCACATCTCAGCACGCACAGGGACCCAGCGACATACCACAAGGGGTCCCATCACCGCAATGGTCCCTGGCACATCCCCAATGCACGCAGGGCCCCAGCCACTTCGCCGGGATCACAGCTGCTGGTAAAATAGTCCCTGACACCTCCCAGTGCAAAGACGGGGCCCAGTGACCCATGCTGGGTGCCAGAGTTCACCAGATGGGTCCCCTGGAACCTCAACATAGCACACGGGCCCCAGCAATCCCTTGTGGGGTCCCAGCGGCTCGCCAAATGGTCCCGTCCCCTCTCCAGCGAGCTTGATTGGGACTAGCTTACCCAACCAGGGTGCCAGTGGCATGGGCAATGATCCTGTCATCTCCCCAGTGCACGGGCCCAGAGACTCGCGCGGGACCGAAAGCGCTCACAAAATTCTCCTGAACATCCCCAGCACACACGGGACACAGCGACATTAAGCAGCAGGGTCCCAACTGCTCGCAAATGGTCCCTGCACATCCCCAGCACTTCATGCAGGTCAAAAGCGGTGCCACAAATGGTCCCTGACACCTCCCCAGCTACAGATTGGCCCCAGCTAACAGGCGTGAGTCCCAGCCGCCGCCAAATGGTCCCTACCACCTACCCAGCGAGGGCACAGGGCTCATCACCCCATGCGAGTCCTAGTGGACGCCAAATGGTCCCTGAACCCTCCTCCCGCTGCGGTCGGGGCCACCCGGAGCGGGTACCTGGGAACAGCTCATCAGATGGTCCCTGGCACCACCAGCATGCACGGGCCCCAGCGACCCAGAGCGGGGTCCCAGGGGCTCGCCAAATTTTTTCTGGCACCTCCCCAGCACGAACACGGGGTCCAGCGCCCTCCAAGGGTTCCCAGCGGATCACAGAATGATCCCTGGCATCTCCCCAGCACGCACTCGGGCCCAAGTGACCCTCAGGGTCCCAGAGGCTCGCCAAATGGTCCCTGTCCCTCCCCAGCACTCACACGGCCCCAGAGACCCCCGCAAGACGTGGTGCAAGCGGTTTGCCAAATGGTCCCTGGCACCACCCCAGCGCACGCACGGGGCCCAGCGACCCAGCTTGGGTCCCAGTGGCTTCGCCAAATGGTCCCTGGCACCTCCCAGCCGACTCCCACAGGGCCCAGCGACCCTAAGGGGTGCCATGCCTCGTCAAATGATCCCTGGCACATCCCCAGCACGCACACAGACCCCAGAGAAACCGCTGGGTTCCAGCGCTACCAAATGGTCCCTGGCACCACCCCAAAGCACGACGGGCCCAGCGACCCAGCGCTGGGTGCCAGCGGCGCCAATGGTCCCTGTCACATCCCCAGCACGCGCGACGGGCCCCAGCGACTTTGCATGGGGTTCCAGCTGCCCGCCAAACGTCCCTAACACTCTCCCAGCAATCGAGACGAGCCCCAGCTTACCTCGCCAGGGTCCCAGAGGATCGCCAAATGGTCCCTGAACATCCTAGCACGCACACATGCCCAGCGATCATCGCAAGCAGGTTCCAACTACCGCAACTGTCCCTGACACCTCCCCAGCTACAAGATGGGGCCCCATACCCCGCCGTCCCAGTGGTTCGCCAAATGGTCCCTGGCACCTCCCCAACCGAGCCCACAGGGCCCAGCTTGCATCTAGCTGGGTGCCAGCGGTCGTCAAATGATCCCTGGGCACATCCCCAGCACGCACACGGACCCCAGAGAAACCCCAAGAGGGTTCCAGCGGCGCCCAAATGGTCCCTGGCACCACCCAGCAAGACGACGGGCCCAGCGACCCAGCGCTTGGGTGCCAGCTGCTCGCCAAATGGTCCCTGTCACATCCCCAGCACGCGACGGGGCCCCAGCGACTTTGCATGGGGTTCCAGCTGCCCGCCAAACGGTCCCCGGACACACCTCCCCAGCGATCGACGAGTCAAAGCAGCCACCTGCCAAGAGGGGTCAGCAAAGAGGTCGCCAAATGGTCCCTGGCACCCCAGCTGACCCACAGGGCCCAGCGACAACGCTGGGGTCCTAACCAAGACAAATGGTCCCTTGGCACATCCCCAGCACATTTTGCGCAGTCAAAGCGCTCGCCAAATGGTCCTGGCCTCCCCAGCACGCGACAAGGGCCCCGACTGCAGGGGTACCAGTGGCTCGCCAAACTGTCCTGCACTTCCCCCACAAGACATGGGGCCCAGCGACCCACCAAGGGGACGGAGGCTCGCAAAATGGTCCCTGGGCACCTCCCCCAGCACGCCAGCAAGGGGCCCATGACTCGGTGCGTTCCAGGGTCGCCAAACTGTCCCTGACACCTCCCCAGCGACGCACAAACCCCAGCAAACTTGGGCAGGGTCCCAGAGGCTCGCCAAATCGTCCCTGGAACATCCCCAGCACACACAGGCCTCAGCGACATCGCAGTAATGGGTCCCAACTGCTCGCAATAGTCCCTGACACCTCCCCTGCGCACGGATGAACACAGTGACCCCACATCGGGATCCCAGCGGGCGGGGACCGAGCTGCTCAGAAATGGTCCCTGGCCTCCCCAGCACGCAGACGGAACCCAGCGATTTCATCGCGGCGTTCCAGTGGCCCGCCAAACGGTCCCTGACACCTCCCAGCGATCGCGATGAGCCACAGCAACCTCGCAGGGTCCCAGAGGCTCGCCAAATGGTAGCTGGAACATCCCCAGCACACACAGGGGCCCCAGCGACATCGTGGCGCGTCCCAACCACTGCAAATGGTCCTGACACCTCCCATCTGGGCAGCAAGACGGGACCCAGCGACTCCGGGGTCCCAGCGGCTCGCCAAATGGTCCCTGGCACCTCCCCCAGAGCGCGCATGGGCCCCAGCAACCCCGCTGTGGGGGTCCAAGCTGCCTCACCAAATGCTCCTGGTGCCTACCATAGCACGCACACGGGCCCCAGACTCAAGCAAAGGGGTCCCAGCAGCTAGCCAAATGGTCCTTGGCACCTCCCTAGTGCACGACGGGCCCAGCAACCTGTGCTGGGTCCCGCGGCTCGCCAAATGA
This sequence comes from Huso huso, assembly GCA_036884735.1. NCBI lineage: Eukaryota > Metazoa > Chordata > Actinopteri > Acipenseriformes > Acipenseridae > Huso > Huso huso. The sequence goes on from JAHFZB010000724.1 coordinate 11,185, forward strand.
TCCCTGGCACATCCCCAGCACGGACACGGGCCCCAGGGACCATGCGAGTCCCAGTGGCTCACCAACTGTCCCTGGCACATCCCCAGCACACACGGGCCCCAGCGACAACGCTGGGGTCCCAACTGCTCGCAAATGGTCCTGGCACATCCCCACGCACTTTGTGCAGGGTCAAAAGCCGCCTCGCCAAATGGTCCCTGGCACTCCATAGCACGCAGTGGGGCCCAGCGACCTGCTGGGTCCCGAGCGGCTCGCCAAAAGGTCCCTGAACATCCCAAAGTGCGCGCACGGGACCAGCGACTTCACGCAGGGTCCCAACTGCTCCAAATGGTCCCTGGCACATCCCCAGCGCACTTTGTGCGGGGTCCGAGCGGCACGCCAAATGGTCCCTGGCACCTCCCCAGCACGCACAAGGGCCCCAGCGACTTCGTGTGGGGTACCAGTGGCTCGCCAAACTGTCCCTGGCACTTACGCAGCGCGCACATGGGGCCCAGCGACCCCGCGCGGGGACCGAGTGGCTCGCAAAATGGTCCCTGCACCCTCCCCATCACGGGCCAAGACAGGCCCCAGCGACTTCAAAGGGTTCCAGTGGCCGGCCAAACTGTCCCTGACACCTCCCCAGAGATCGCACGAACCCCAGCGAACTCGCGCAGGGTTCCAGAGGCTCGCCAAATGGTCCCTGGAACATCCCCAGCACACACAGGGGCCTCAGCGACATCGTGCGCGGTCCCAACTGCTCGCAAATGGTACCTGACACCTCCCCACACGGGGTCCCAGCGGCTCGCCAAATGCTCCCTAGCACCTCCCCAGCATGCACATGGGCTCCAGCGACTTCAGCGACCTCCTTTCTGCTTCTAACTGTGTTGTACTTGTCCACTCCTACTTCTTACACAACATCATGTGAGAAGTACGAGTGGACAAGTACAACGCAGTTAGAAGCAGTTTGAAAGCAGGTTGACAGCTGCAGAAGCTGAACTAAACTTCCAAAAGAATGGTCTTCAAAACCAGTAATCTCAGACAACTGCATGATGTGGGAAATCCGAGAAAACCCAACAGAGCTCAAACAAGTTTGTGTAAAGTGCCGCACGCATCCAGGACTTGCTTCAGCGATTAAGCCTGCTAGAAAAGGAGCTGGAGGAAATGAGACAGCAACAGGAGCTTGAGGAGCTGACACACCCACAATTCATGGAAGTCTGCACCCCTAGCAGACTGAAAGCCACCAGGGAGATGAAGAGAGTCGAAACAGCTGGGATCAGATAGGCAGAAGCAGGAAAAAAAAGAAACTTCATCAAACACAACCACCAGAAATCCAGACATCCAACAAATTTGAGCCACTTCAACATTTAGATGACCAAAACCAACATCAAGAGAATGAAAGAAACAACACCCAGGACCCTATAAACAGTGCTGGCCAGGCAGCAAAAAGAAGGGAGGTCGATTGTTGGGGACTCTATTGAGAAACACAGCAAGTTCAGTTCGCACTTGGACCCCCTTACTACAACAGTGTGCTGGCCTTCCAGGAGCCTCAGTCAAGCACATCACTGAGAATGTGGACAGGCTCCTAGAACTAACAGGAGACGACCGGTAGTAGTTGTCCACATCGCACAAACAACATTGGAAGAGACAGGCCAAGATCCCTGCTAAACAAATTCAGAGAGCTAGGAAGGAAATTAAAGACAAGACCAAAACTGTGGTATTTTCTGGGATACTGCCGGCGCCTTGCAAAGGACCATATGGACAGCTGGAAATACAAAATCAAAATGCATGGCTGAAATCGTAGCACACAGGAAGGCTTCACCTTTCTTGAACATTGGATCACTTTTCTACAACAAGGACTATCTATACAGGTGGGACGGACTGCACTTAAACAGAAAGGGAAAACCAATCTACTGGAGAACGGATCCTTCAGGCGGTCCAGAAGCATTTAAACTAGAAAGGAAGGGGGAGAAACAAAAAAAACAGAAGGGAGACCACATCTAAACAAGGGCAACAACTCAGGTAAGACCACTGTTAAATGTATTTATCTTAATGCTAGAAGTCTCAGAAACAAAAAATGTTAGAACTTGAAGCTACTGCACTAACAAGTAACTACGATGTGATAGGGTGTTACAGAAACTTGGTTGTCTGAGAGTGATGGAGACTTAATATAATATTAGTGGGTACACACTATATAGGAAAGACAGGCAGGACAGAAGAGGCGGAGGGTAGCGCTATACATAAGAAATAGTCTTCAAGCCCAGGTGTTAAACCAGGACAAAGAAAACAATGCAGACTCAATATGGGTCAGGAATAATGGACACAAATTAAAAGGGCATAATAATAGGAGCATGCTATAGACCGCCAAATTCAGACGCTGAGCAAAATAATCTGTTGTACAATGACATTCGAAAATGCGTGTAGAAAGGAGAAGCCATACTAATGGGGGATTTCTAATTTCCCTGTATAAAATGGGAAAACCCGATGGGGGGCACGACGGACTAAATTGAAATGGTGGAAATGACAAATGACTGCTTCCTTAACCAATTTGTCAAGGTAACCGACTAGAGGGGAGGCATGCCTTGACTTAGTCTTTTTCAAATAATGAAGACAGAATAACTAAATCAGAGGTCAGAGAGCCATTGGCAAACTCAGACCACAACATGGTCTCATTTGAAATATTTTTTAAAAACCCCAAAAGTAATGACTAAAGCTAAGGTTTACAATTTTAAAAAAGCAAACTATGAAGGTATGAAACAGAGACTAACAGAAGTAGATTGGAGTAAAATAGAGAAAACATCCACAGAAAAGGATGGCTGTTTTTCAAAAATGTAGTACTAGAGGCACAAAACAATTACATCCCAAAAAGTAGACAAATCTAAATCTAAAACAAAATGGCCTGTGACAGAAATACAATGAGTTCTGGTGATAAATCTTCCTCCCGACCTGAGAGGGCGCTAAAGAACGGGAGGAGAAGTATCTTGAAGGGCTGGCCTGACAGTTCGTTTCGGGACCGGAAGGGGTCAGCCTGGAAGGAAGCGAGACTCTGTTGTAAGACCCGATTGATTTGACAGGAACGAGGGGCAGCTGCAAGTAATAAGGCAGCAAAAAACTGCTTACCTAGATATCATGCAGGATTACATATAGGGGCCAGGGTAACGCTGTTCTTTTCCTTCGTTTGGGTTAAGCCAAGGACCGAGAAGGACGTTAGTAATAAAACTGTATTACTCTATAGAGAGTTGTGTGTGTGTGTGTTTGTGTTTGTTTATCACTGTACAATAACTGTCTGTGCTTTTTGAAACCACCAGACAGCTAAAGCACATCCGGAGTTGTCGCCTTGGGCCAGCACAAGCCGGATCACCACTGCACGAACTGTCACGGGAATAAAAAGTGTATTCACCACCACCAGCACGACTGCACGCACCCGGAGACGGGTGAACGTGTTTTTGTTTTTTCCAGGACTGTAAACCTGTTTTCATCCCCGCTTCTCTACACATCGTTGTGTATTGCCGGGGCTTATTATTTATGGTCATTAGACCAGGAATTAAAATAAAATAAAGTTTTTCCACTGATTATCGTTGTCTGCCTGTCACTCCTGCACCGCATCACCGCTACACCTGTTCCCCTTACTAACCACTTTGCCACATGGCCAAAATGGTTTAATAGATCAATTAAAAAATATTCAGCTTAAAAAGGCACTTTACAGAGCCGTTTAAAAGGGACCAAAAACAAAGTACACAGAAAGAGTACTTGAACTGCAAACACAAGTCAAAAAAGGAAGTTAGAAAGGCCAAGAGAGAGATAGAAATCAATATTGCTAAAGGGCTAAAACCAATTCCAAAATATTGTTCCAATATTATAACAGCAAGAGAACATTCAAAGAGGAGGTTAAATGTCTAAGAGACACAAATGGCAAAATCATAGATGAAGAAAAAAATAGCAAATATATTAAATGATTACTTTTCAGGTTTTTTTTTACAAAGGAGGACACGGACAACATGCCCCACATGTCGACCTGTTCCTATCCAATTTTAATAACTTTAGCATAACAGAGGCAGAAGTGTTGGAAGGGACTAGGAGCTCTTAAAATAAACAATCCCCTGGGCCAAATGAGATCCTCCCAATAGTACTCAAAGAAATTAAAGAAGTTATTTACAAAACCGCCAACCAAGATCATGCAACAGTCTCTTGACACAGGGGTTGTACCGACAGACTGGAAAATAGCAAACGTAATGCGATCCACAGAAAGGGAGACAAAACCAAACCAGGTAACTACAGACCAATAAGCCTGACTTCTATTATATGTAAACTTATGGAAACTATAATAAGATCCAAAATGGAAAATTACCTATATGGTAACAAAATCCTGGGGAGACAGCCAGCATGGTTTTAGGAAAGGAGATCGTGTCTAACTAACCTACTTGACTTTTTGAGGATGCAACATTGAAATGGATAACTGCAAAGCATACGACATGGTCTATTTAGATTTCAGAAAGCTTTTGACAAAGTCCCTTATAAAAGATTAATTCTCAAACTGAACGCAGTAGGGATTCAAGGAATGCATGCACATGGATTAGGGGAGTGGTTAACAGGTAGAAAACAGAAAGTACTGATTAGAGGGAAAACCAAAATGGAGTGAGGTAACCAGTGGTGTACCACAGGGATCAGTATTAGGTCCTCTGTTATTCCTAATTACATTAATGATTTAGATTCTGGTATAGTAAGCAAACTCGTTAAATTTGCAGACGACACAAAATAGAGGAGTGGCAAACACTGTTGAAGCAGCAAAGGTCATTCAAAATGATCTAGACAGCATTCAGCATTGGGCAGACACATGGCAAATGAAATTTAATAGAGAAAAGTGTAAAGTATTGCATGCGGCAATAAAAATGTGCATTATAAATATCATATGGGAGATAGTGAAATTGAAGAAGGAACTATGAAAAAAGACCTCGGAGTTTATGTTGACTCAAAAATCTTCATCTAGACAATGTGGGAAGCTATAAAAAAAGGCTAACAAGATGCTCGGATATATTGTGAGAAGTGTTGAATTTAAATCAAGGGAAGTAATGTTAAAAACTCTACAATGCATCAGTAAGACCTCACCTAGAATATTGTGTTCAGTTCTGTCACCTCATTACAAAAAAGGATATTGCTCTTAGAAAGAGTGCAAAAGAAGAGCAAACCAGAATTATCCCATGTTTAAAAGGCATGTCATTATGCAGACAGGCTAAAAGAATTGAATCTATTCAGTCTTGAACAAAGAAGACTACGCGGGCGATCTGATTCAAACATTCAAAATCCTAAAAGGTATAGACAATGTCAACCCAGGGGACTTCTTTGACTTGAAAAAAGAAACAAGGACCAGAGGTCATAAATGGAGATTAGATAAAGGGGCATTCAGAACAGAAAATAGGAGGCACTTTTTTACACAGAGAATTGTGAGGGTGTGGAACCAACTCCCAGTAATGTTGTTGAAGCTGACACCCTGGGATCCTTCAAGAAGCTGCTTGATGAGATTCTGGGATCAATAAGCTACTAACAACCAAACGAGCAAGATGGGCTGAATGGCCTCCTCTCGTTTGTAAACTTTCTTATGCTCTTATGTTATTATGTGGGGTTCCAGCGGCTCGTCAAACTGTCCCTGGCACTTCCCCAGCACGCACATGGGGCCCAGCGACCCAGCGCGGGGTGCCAGCTGCTCGCCAAATGGTCCCTGGCACTTCCCCAGCTGCGGCAAGACGGGCCACAGCCACTTCGCTGGGTCCCAACGGCTCATCAAATGGTCCTGGCTCCCTACCCAGCACACGACAGGGCCAGCAACCAACCACGCTGGTGTCCCAGCTGCTCGCAAATGTTCACTGGCACATCCCCAGTGAGCGACGTGCCAGCTTTAATTCGAGCCGGGTCCCAGTGGCTTCCCAAATGGTCTATGGCCCCTCCTGCTGCAGACGGGCACTGCGATTGCCCGGGTCCCAGCGGATCGCCAAATAATCCCTGCCACCTCCCCAGCGCGTGCACGGGCTCAGCAACACCGCACGGGTAACAGCGACTCGCCAAATGGTCCCTGGCCCTCCCAGCTCGCACACTGGGACCAGCGACCCAGCCTGGGTAACAGCTCGCCAAATGATCCTTGGCACCTCCCCAGCCTTACGGGCCGAAGCGACCCCACATGGTGTCGCATGCTCGCCAAATGATACCTGGCACATCCCCAGCACGCACATCGGGCTCCCAGAGAGACCAAGACTGGGTCGGAGCGACCACAAAGGGGTCCAAGCAGATCGCCAAATGGTCCCTGGCACATCCTCAGCGCAAGACTGGGCCCAACGACCCTGCACGGGTCCCAGCGACACACCAAATGGTCCCTGGCACCTCCCCAGTGTGCACACGAACCCCAGCGATATCGCTGCTGTCCAAGCGGGCTTGCCAAACTGTCTCCAGCACCTCACCAGCACGCCAGGGGCCCCAGCGACATCACATGGTGTTCGCTGCTCAAGAATTGTCCCCTGGCACCTCCCAGCACACACATCGGCTCCCAGAGACTCCCTGCATGGGGTCCAAGCACCTCACCAAATGGTCCCTGGCACATCAATCCCCAGTGCATGCATCGGCCCCAGCGAAGTTCACACAGAGTCCTGGTAGCTTGCCAAATGGTCCCTGGCACCTCCCCAGCAGACACACGGGCCCCAGAGACCCCGGGCCAGGATCCAAGCTGCTCGCCAAATGTTCCCCTGGCACATCCACAAAGTGCACGGGCCCCAGCGACTTTGCTGGGTCCCACTGGCTCGCAAATGGTCCCTTGACATCTCCAGCTCCCGACAGGCCCCAGCGACATCGCTGGGTCCCAGCGGCTTGCCAATGGTCCCTGGCCCCTCCACAGCGCTCACAGAGTCCAGCGACGCGGCGAGGGGTCCCATCGGCTTGCCAAATGATCCCTTGCACCTCCTCAGCACGCACATCCGGCCCCAGAGATCCCACACGGCTCCCAGCGCCCGCCAATTGTCCCTGGCACCTCCCCTGCACGGCATTGGCCACAGCGACATCGCGTGGCATGGGCCACGCTGGGTCCCAGCATCACACCAAATAGTCCCTGGCACCTCCCCAGTGCACACAAACCCAGCGTCTTGCACGCGGGTCCCTGTGGCTCACAAATGGTTCCTGACACATCCCCAGCATGCCAAATGGACCCTGGCACCTCCCCAGCACACACACGGGCCCAGGCGTGGAGCCCCAGCAGCTCGCCAAATGGTCCCTGGCACCTCCCCAGCGATCGCAACGGGCCCCATCGACCAGGCGTGGAGTCCCGCCTGCCAAAAGGTCCCTGGCACCTCCCCCAAAGTGCGACGGGACCAGACTTCACGCAGGGTCCCAGCAGCTCGCAAATGGTCCCCTGAACATCCCCAGCGTGGTGACGACCCCAGCGACTTCACGCTCCAGGGTCCCAGCAGCTCGCCAAATGGTCCCTGGCACCTCCCCAGTGCGCCTGCACGAACCCCAGCGCCTTTGCACGTGGTCCCAGTGGCTCGCAAATGGTTCCTGACACATCCCCAGCATGCGACGAGGGCCACAGCGACTCCACCCAGGGTCCCAGCAGCTCGCAAATGGTCCCTGGAACATCCCCAGCGTGGGCGACGGACCCCAGCGACCAGGCGTGGAGTCTCAGCAGCTCGCCAAATGGTCCCTGGCACCTCTCCAGCGATTGCACAGGTCCCATCGACCAGGCGTGGGTCCCAGCAGCTCGCCAAAAGGTCCCTGGCACCTCCCAAAGTGCGCACGGGACCAGCGACCACGCGCAGGGTCCCAGTGTCACAACAAATGGTCCCTGGCATCTCCCCATGGGCGCACGGTCCCAGAGGCGCTCACAAATGGTCCTGGCACATCCCCAGCGTGCACCGACCCAGCAAACCCCTCGCGGCGTGATCCCAGCTGCTCGCCAAATGATCCCTGGCACCTACCCAGCACACACACAGGCCCCAGAGACCCCAAGGGGTCCCAGAGGCTCGCCAAACGGTCATTGGCACATCCCAGCACAGGCACGGATCCCTGCGACACCGCGCGGGTCCCAGCGGATCGCCAAAATGATTCCCATCGGCACCTCATCAGCACGACACACGGGCCACAGCAACCCCACGTCCCTGGGTCCGGAAGCGCTCACCAGATGGTCCCTGGCACCTCCCCAGCGCTGATGAATGGGTCCCAGGCACCCCGAAAGGGTTCCCAACGGTTGATCAAATGGTCCCTGGCACTCACCAGGACGCCCCAGAGACGTGGCCCAGCGACCAAATGGAGGGTTCCAGCTGCCACACCAAACAGTCCTGGAGCAGCGCCTCCCCAGCACACACACGGGCCCCAGAGACCAGGCGTGGAGTCCCAGCAGCTCGCCAAATGGTCCCTGGCACCTCCCAACGACGATGACGGGCCCCATCGACCAGGCGTGGAGTCCCAGCGCCCGCCAAAAGGTCCCTGGCACCTCCCAAAGTGCGCACGTGGGGACCAGCGACCAATGAGGGTCCCAGCAGCTCGCAGAATGGTCCCTGGAACATCCAAAGCTGGGGCACACACCCCAGCAACCAGGCAGTGGGAGTCTCAGCAGTCGCCAAATGGTCCTGGCACCTCCCAGCGATTGCACGGGCCCCATCACCAGACGGGAGTCCCAGCTGCTCGCCAAAAAAGGTCCCTGGCACATCCCCAAAGTGCCACGGGACCACGGGGACAATAAATGGTCCCTGGCATCTCTCTCAGCATGTGGTGCACGGTCCCAGAGGCTCACAAATGGTCCCTGGCACATCCCAGGGCTGCACCGGACCCAGCAAACCCCATGGGATCCCATGCTCGCCAAATTATCCCCTGGCACCTCATCCAGCACACACGGGTTCTGCAGAGACCCCAAAAAAGCGGGGTCCCAGAGGCTCGCCAAACGGACATTGGCACTTCCCTATGCGCAGGCATGTGTCCCAGCGACACTGCTACCGGGTCCCATGGATTGTCAAATACCCTGGCACCTCCTCAGGGCGCACGAGGCCCAGCGACTCCGCACGGGTCCCAGCGGATCGCCAAATGATCCCTGGCACCTCATCAGCATGCACACGGGCCACAGCAACCCCTAATGGGGTCCAAGCGGCTCGCCAGATGGTCCCTGGCACCTCCCAATGCGCCGGTCGGGGCCCAGCCACCCGCGCCGGGTCCCAGCAGCTCACAAATGGTCCCTGGCTCATCCTCACTCGCACAGGGCCCAGCGACCTCGTGGGGTGCCAGCAGATCAAATGATACCTGGCACATCCTCAGCACACACATCGGGCCCAGCGACATCGCTGTGGGGTCCCAACGAGCTCGAAAACTGTCCCTGGCACATCCCCAGCCGCACGCGACGGGCCCAGCGAGCCACTGGGTGCCAGCGGCTCATCAAATGGTCCCTGGCACTCACCAGCACTGCGAGACAGGCCCCAGCGACCCGTATGGGATCCCAGCAGATCACAAATGGTCCCTGGCTACTCCCCAGCACGCGTATGGGCCCAGCAACCACGCTGGGTCCCAGCAGCTCACAAATGGTCCCTGGCTCACCAGGGCGCAAGACGAGGCCCGCGCTGACCTCAAGACGGGGTCCCAGCGGATCGCCAAATGATCTCCTGGCACCTCATCAGCACGCACACGGGCCACAGCAACCCCACGCGTGGGTCCGGAAGCTGCTCACCAGATGGTCCCTGGCACCTCCCCAGCGCGCTGATGGGTCCCAGCCACCCTTCGACCAGTGGGTTCCCAACGGCTGATCAAATGGTCCCTGGCACTCACCAGGACGCCGCACGGGCTCCAGCGAATTTCTGTAGGGTTCCAGCATCACACCAAATAGTCCCTGGCACCTCCCCAGCACACACACGGGCCCCAGAGACCAGGCGTGAGTCTCAGCAGCTTGCCAAATGGTCCCTGGCACCTCCCCAAATCGTGACGGGCCCCATCGACCAGGCGGGGGAGTCCCAGGGCCGCCAAAAGGTCCCTGGCACCCCCCAAAAAGCGCGACCCCAGCGGGTTCACGAGGGTCCCAGCAGCTCTAAATGGTCCCTGGAACATCCCCATGCACACGGACCCCAAACCCCAGGCGAGTCTCAGCAGCTCGCCAAATGGTCCCTGGCACATCCCCAGAAAGCACGGGGACCACGGGGACAACAAATGGTCCCTGGCATCTCCCCAGCGGGGCACGGTCCCAGAGGCTCACAAATGGTCCCCTGGCACATCCCCCAGCGCAGGCATGGACCCAGCAACCCGCGGGATCCCAGCGGCTTGCCAAATTATCCCTGCACCTCCCAGGGCGTCGGTGCCCCCCAGCGACTTCTGCGCAAGGGTCCTGAGGCTCGCCAAATGATCCCTGGCACCTCCTCAGCGAGGCATGTGTCCGAATTTTGCTGGTCCTAGCGGATTGTCAAATACCTGGCACCTCCCCAGGGCGCCGCAGGCCCGCCAGATGGGTCCCAGCACCTCCTGGCACTCATCAGCATGCATGGGGCCCAGCCACTTACCGCGGGGTCCGTTGCTCGCCAGATGGTCTCGGCACTCCCCATCCTCTGGCCCAGCTGTCTGAAGGGTCCCAGCAGCTCACAAATGGTCCCTGGCTCATCTCGCGGGGCCCAGCGACTGCTGTGGGGTGCCAGCGTTCGCCAAATGATACCTGGCACATCCCCAGCACACATAATATCGGGCCCAGCGACATCGCGTGGGGGGTCCCAACGACGCAAATCTGTCCCTGGCAATTTCAGCGCACGCATCGGGCCCAGCGACACAGGCTGGGTGCCAGCGGCTCATCAAATGGTCCCTGGCACCTCACCAGCACTGCACAGGCCCCAGCGACCGTGCGGGATCCCAGCAGATCACAAAATGGTCCCTGGCTACTACCCAGCGCGCACGCACAGGGCCTAGCAACCACGCTGCAGGGGTCCCAGCAGCTCACAAATGGTCTCTGGCACATACCCAGGGCGCAGATCGAGGCCCAGCTGACCCATGACAGGGGTCCCAGCGGATCGCCAAATGATTCCTGGCACCTCATCAGCACGCACACGGGCCACAGCAACCCCACGCCAACCGAGCGGCTCACCAGATGGTCCCTGGCACCTCCCCAGCGCGTATGGGTCCCAGCCACCCCGAGCGGGTTCCCAACGGCTGATCAAATGGTCCCTGGCACCTCACCAGGACGCACGCGGCCCAGACTTCCGCGTAGGGTTCCAGCCACACCAAACAGTCCCTGGCACCTCCCAGCACACACGTGGGGCCCCAGAGACCAGGCGTGGAGTCTCAGCAGCTCGCCAAATGGTCCCTGGCACCTCCCCCCTCAACGATCGCATCGCCCCATCGACCAGGCGTGAGTCCCAGCGCCCAAAAAGGTCCCTGGCACCTCCCTTAAAAAAGTGACGGGACCAGCGATCACGCAGGGTCCCAGCAGCTCGCAAATGGTCCTGGAACATCCCAAAGGCACACGACCCCAGCGACCAGGCGTGGAGTCTCAGCAGTTGCCAAATGGTCCCTGGCACATCCCCAAAGTGCGACGGGGACCACGGGACAACAAATGGTCCCTGGCATCTCCCAGCGGGTGCACGGTCCCAGAGGCTCACAAATGGTCCCTGGCACATCCCCAGCTGCACCGACCCAGCAAACCCCTCGCGGGATCCCAGCTGCTCGCCAAATTATCCTGGCACCTACCCAGCACACACACACGGGCCCCAGAGACCCCGTGCGGGGTCCCAGAGGCTCGCCAAACGGACATTGGCACTTCCCTAGCGCAGGCATGTATCCCAGCGACACCGCGCCGGGTCCTAGCGGATTGTCAAATAATTCCTGGCACCTCCCCAGGGCGTGCACGAGGCCCAGCGACCCGCACGGGGTCCCAGCGGATCGCCAAATGATCCCTGGCACCTCATCAGCATGCACACGGGCCACAGCAACCCCACGCGGGGTCCAAGCGGCTCGCCAGATGGTCCCTGGCACCTCCCCAGTGCGCGAATGGGGCCCAGCCACCCCGAGCGGGGTCCCAGCAGCTCACAAATGGTCCCTGGCTCATCCTCAGCGCGCGCAGGGGCCCAGCGACTTCGCGTGGGGTGCCAGCGGCTCGCCAAATGATACCTGGCACATCCCCAGCACACACACGGGGCCCAGCGACATCGCGTGGGGTCCCAACGACTTAAACTGTCCCTGGCAATTCCCCAGCGCACGCACGGGGCCCAGCGACACCGAGCGGGGTGCCAGCGGCTCATCAAATGGTCCCTGGCACCTCACCAGCACTCGCACAGGCCCCAGCGACCTCAAAAAAAAAGCGGGATCCCAGATCATCACAAAATGGTCCCTGGCTACTACCCAGCGCACGCACAGGGCCCAGCAACCACGCTGGGTCAGCAGCTCACAAATGGTCTCTGGCACATACCCAGGGCGTGACGAGGCCCAGCGACCCGGGCACGGGTCCCAGCGGATCGCCAAATGATTCGGCACCTCATCAGCACGCACACGGGCCACAGCAACCCCACGCTGGGTCCGAGCGCTCACCAGATGGTCCCTGGCACCTCCCCAGCGCAGATGGGTCCCAGCCACCCCTGAGCGGGTTCCCAACGGCTGATCAAATGGTCCCTGGCACTCACCAGGACGCGCACGTATTGCCCGACTTCAGCGTAGGGTTCAGCGTCACGCAAATAGTCCCTGGCACCTCCCAGCACACACGGGCCCCAGAGACCGGTGGGTCAGCAGCTCGCCAAATGGTCCCTAGCACCTCCCCTAGCGATCGCCGCGGGCCCCATCGACCAGGCGTGAGTCAGCGCCTCGCCAAAGGTCTGGCACCTCCCAAAGTGCACCACATCGACCTCAGCGACATCACGCAGGGTCCCAGCCGGTCGCAAATGGTCCCTGGAACATCCCCCAGCGCGACACGGGACAAGCCGACCACACTGGGTCAAAGCCGCTTTTGCCAAACCTGTCCCCTGACACATCCCCCAGCCACGGGCAGAACCCAAGCCGACTCGCCAGAGGTCCCAGCTGCTCGCCAAATTGTTCCTTGACATCCTCAGCGCACACACATCGGTCCCAGAGACCAGGCGCAGTTCCCAGCAGCTTCGCCAAATGATGCACTGCAGCCCCTGTGCATGCACACGGGGCCTTCCAGCGACCCCGCACGGGTCCGAAAGCGTCAGCCAATGTTTCCCTTGGCACCTCTCCTCAGGACGACGCTGGGACTAGCGCATCTATCGGGCCCAGCTACCCCCGCTGCTGGGTCCCAGAGGTTTCTAAATGGCCCCTGGTGCTATCCCCAGCACGCATGCCTCCCAGCAACTATCGGGGTTCCAGCTGCTCTTCAAATGGTCTGCACCTCCACCAGCACGACAGCCCCAGCTGTAATTCGTGGCGGATCCAAGCGATCACAAATGGTCCCTTGGCTACCTACAAGACGACAGGGTTTAAACCACGCCAGGGTCCCAGCAGCTCAAAATGTCTCTGGCATTCCAAAGTGGTGCGCACAGGCTCCAGCAACTGACCGCTCCCAGCGTTTACCAAAATGGTCCATGGCCCTCCAGCACGCCAAGCCCCGGGCCCAGCAGGATCCTCACAAATCGGGTTCCCACCCAGGCCTGCCAGGCGATACCTGGCACATCCCCAGCACACGCACACTGGCACATACCAGAGACGGGGTCCAGCGATCCAAGACGGTTGCCAATGGTCCCTGGCACACTTCAGCACGCCAAGACGGGTTCTGTGGGACTCTCTCGCTGGGGTTCCAGCAGCCCGCCAAATGGTCCCTGCCACCTCCCCAGCACGCACGACAGGGGGCCCAGCGACTTCGCCGGGTCCCAGCCCACCAAATGATCCCTGGCACCTCCCAGCGATGCACAGGGCCCAGCTACTCCCGCTGCGGGGTCCCAGAGGCTCGCCAAATGGTCCCTGGCATACTTCCCCACGCGCACGGGCCCCCAGCAACTTCACAGGATGTTCCAGAGTCGCCAAACGGTTCTTGACACCTCCCCAGCCGCATCATCAGACGAGCCCCAACGACCAAGTTTAGGGTCCCAGAGGTTTGCCAAATGGTCCCTGACACCTTCCCCAGCGCATCGCAGGAGGCCGCTTACTCCCGCCGCGAAAGGGGTCCGCGCTCATCAAATGGTCCCCGGCACTTCCCCAGCGACAGGGCCCGACCCTGCGCTGGTGCCAAAGGCTCGCCAAATGGTCCCCGGCATTAATCCTCAGCACGCATTACCGGCCCTGTTGCATAACGCATCGTGTCCCAATCCGCTCAAAATGGTCCCTGGCATATCCCTGGCACTTAGGGGCCTTAGCGACTTTGCGCTGTAACAGCGGTTTTGCCAAATAGTTCCTGACACCTCCCCAGAGCGCTGCATCGGGCCCATAGTGACCCCGCCGCTGGTTGCCAGCTGCTCACCAAAAAGATACCTGGTAATAATCCCCAGCACGCACACAGCTCCCAGAGAATCTTCTGGGCGCAGGGTCCCAGAGTTCTAAATGGTCTCTTGTAATTTCAGCACGCATCGGCCCCAGCGACAACGCTGTGTCCCAACTGCTCTCTGCAATGGTCCCTGGCACATCCCCCTCAAGGCACCTAGGGGACCAGCGACTTCGCTGTGTAACAGCTGCTTCCCAAATGGTCCCTGGACTTCATGCAAGACAGGTCCCAGCGACTTCTCGCTGGGGTCGGCTCGCGAAATGGTCCCTTGAACTCCCAGGCCGCGAGATGGGGCTCCGCAACCCCGTGGTAGTCCCAGCAGCGTACAAAATGATCCCCTGGCACCACCAGCACGCGACATCGGCCCCAGCCGGCTTCATGCCAATAAAGCGCCAAATGGTCCCTGGCACCTCCCCAGCGCCAGCTGCCATCGGGGCTCCAGCCACCGGAAGGGTCCCAGCGACGGTCGTCGGTTCCCTGGCACCTCACCAGCATCGCACGGCCACAGCGCTGCACGGAGTCCCAGCGGTTCTGCCGAGCTATTTCACAGGCCTAGCAACCACGCTACAGAGAAGCCGCGAAATGGCCTTCTGGCACACCCTCAGCGTGCGCATTACCCAGCGACTTCGCTACGATCCCAAGCGTTTACTGGGGCCGGTTCATGGGTTCTCCTGCCATGCATAGTACACCACTTTCGCTGGGTACCAGCGGGCAGCCAAATGACCCTCGCACTCTCTAGCTGCGGTATCGGGCCGAAGCGACACTGCGCTGGATCCGCGCCAAATATTACTGGGTTCTCCTCTGTGTGCGCATTAGGGCAGGACCACGCGCTGGGTGCCAGCGTTTCGCCAGCGATACCTTGACAATATCCTCGCACGCATATCGGTTCCAGAATTCTCACGAGGGTTCTAGAGTTCGCCGGTCTCTTGGTAATTCTCTTCGACTGCCAAAATCTTCGTCTCCCCAGCGCGACGCGACAGGCCCCAGCCATCGCATCGGGTCAAAGCGGGCAGCTAAATATTTCGCTGGCACCTCAACAGACGAAACCGGCCCAAGCGACTTCAGGGGTCACCAGCGTTCACCAAATGATCCCCGTCTCTTCCGTTCCAGCAAGCGCACTCGGGAACAGCCCAGCGCGGGGTGCCAGCTGGCTAAATGATCCCTGGCACCTCACCAGCACGCACATCGGGGACCAGCACCCGCGTAGGGTCCTGCGGTCGCCAGTGGTCCCGGTACCTCCCCAGCACGAAGCACGCCCAGGGACCTTAGGGGACGCAGCGCCAGCCAGCTGCACGCCAAATGATCCCTGGCACATCCTCACCTACCCCAGCGACTTTCGCTATAGTTCCAGCGGTACTGAATGGTCCCTGGACACCTACTCCAGCGAACGACGACCCCTCAACGACCTCGCCAAGGCAGAGGGTCCCAGATACCGCCAAATGGTCCTCGGTCCCTTCCCTTAGCGCGAAGTGCGCCACTGGGTTCCCCAGCGACGCCGGGCAAGAGGGTCCTTAACGGTCAGCAATGGCGTCCCCCGGTACCTCCCTTCAGACGACGGGCCAGCGACCCCATGCGGGTCCGGACTGGCTCACCAAATGGTCCCTTGCTCATCCCCAGCACGCACACGGTCCCCAGCACCCTTGCGTGGGTTCCAGCGCCCCGCCAAACGGTCCCTTGACACCTCCCTCAGCCCCAGTGACCTTGGCGTAGGGTCCCAGAGGCATGCCAAATGTCTCTGCACCTCCCCTGTATGCACGAGGCCCAGCGAGACGGGGTCCAGCGGACGCCAAACATCCCTGGCACCACCAGCACACACACTGGCCACAGCGACTGTTGCTGGGTGCCAGTGGCTCGCCAAACCATCCCCTACATCAAGAGCACGCACACCGGGCTCCCCCAAAGACCCCTCGGGCAGGTGGCGGGTCCCACCGCTCGGCCAGATGGTCCCTGGCACCTCCCCAAGTGCGCGAATGGGGCCCGTGCTGAGCGGGGTCCCAGCACCTCACAAAGCTGTCCCTGGCAGCCAGGGGCCCAGCGACTCGGCCTCCATGCCACTAAATTTGTCCATGGCCTGCTGCCGAAGGCGACGGGCCCAGCGACGCGTAAGTTAGCGCTCGCTAAATGATACCTGGCACATCCCCACATCGGGCCCAGCGACTCGCGACGGGTCCGAGCGGCGCTCGCCAAATGTTCCTGGCACCTCCCTAGCACGACACGGACCCCAGCGACATCGCTGGCTGGGTCCCAACCACTGCGAAATGGTCCCTGGCACATCCCCAGACGACAGGCCCCAGCGACTTCGCTGTGTCAAAGCGGCTTGCCAAACGGTCCCTGACACCTCCCCAGCGATCGCGAGAACCCAAGCGACCAAGAGTGTGTCCACGCCCAAATGGTTCCTGGAACATCCCCAGCACACTGCACAGGCTCCCACCAACGACTTTGGCGCAGGGTCCCAGCGGCTACAAATGGGTCCCCACACCTTCTCCCAGCACACACACACGGGTCCCAAAGACAAAGTGTGAGTCTCAGCAGCTCTCGCCAAATGACGGGGCACATCCCTAGCACGACATCGGGCCCAGCGACTCCTGCATCGGGCCCAACGACTGCAATGGTCCCTGGCACATCCCCAGCACACACGGGTTCCAGCGGCTCAAGACGGGTCAAAGAGGCCAAACCGTCCCTGCATCTCCCAGCACACACACAGGGCCCAGCGACACCGGGTGCCAGCTGCTCTTCAAATGGTCCCTGGCTCACCACAGTAGCACGCCAAGACAGGCCCCAGCGACTGAGGGTCCCAGCAGCTCTCACAAATGGTCTCTGGCACATACCTTAGTAAAGCATAGGCCCAGCAACTACCGGGTCCCATGCTTACCAATGGTCCATGCCCTTCCAAAGCACGCCAAGACGGGCTCCAGCGACTCGCGACGGGACTCCTAGCGGCTTCGCCAAATGATACCTGCTAAGTACTGTCCCCAGCACGCACACTGCCGCAGAGACCTGCGGGGTCCGAGGGCTCGCCAAATGGTCCTGGCATTCCCCAGCACGCCGCGACGGGCCCCAGGGACTTCATGTAGGGTTCCGCGGCAGCCCGCCAAAATGGTCCTGACACCTCCCCAGCACACGAGACAGGCCTGAAGGACACTGAAGGGGTCCCAGGGTTTCAAGCCAAATGATCCCTGGCACCTCCCCAGCACGCACAGGCCCCAGCTGCCACTCGCTGCTGGCCACAGAGGCTCGCCAGTCGGTCCCTGGCATATCTCGCCAGCACCTGCACAGGCTCCCAGCAAGTTCCCCGTCGGGTTCCAGCGGACCGGCCAAACCTATTCTGACACCTCCCAGCGATCGCACAAGCCCCAACGACCCTCCTCACGCGCAGGGTCCCAGAGGTTTGCCAAATGTCCCTCCTGGGCAATGGTCCTGCACGCAGACGGGTACCTCAGCCACAAACGCTGTGTCCCAACTGCTCACAAATGGTCCCTGGCACATCCCTCAATCTATATTCCAGGACCAGCGACAAGGCTTGCCTCAGCGGCCAAATAGTCCCCGACAGAGCCAAGAGACGGGTGCCCAGTGACCCGCTACGGTTGCCAGTGGCTCGGCCAAAAGATACCTTAAACAAGATCCCCAGCACGACACAGCTCCCCAGCAGTGAGGAGACATCATGCAGGGCCCAGAGGTTTTCAAATGGTCCCTGGCACCTCCCCAAAGGTGCGCACAGGGCTCCAGGGACTTCGCCAAGTCGAAGCTGCTCGCCAGTCAACCCCTATCTCCCCTACAAGACGCATCGGGTCCTGGTCAAAGCTGCTCGCAAAATGGTCCCGGAATGTTAAGGCCAAGAGATAAAGCTCAGCAACCGGAAGGGTCCCAGCGCTCATCAATGGTCCCTGGCATATCCCCAGCACGCCGCTAGTGGCCCCAGCAACTTCGCGAGATGATGTAGCCAACCGCCAAACGGCTCCTGGAGCCCCCGCCAGCGACGTGACAAGCTCCCCACCCACTCGCCAAGTAGGGTCCCGAGAGGCTTGCCAAATGCTCCCCTGGCACATCCTCAGTGACGACGTCTCACACTCTCAAGGCTGGCCAAGAGAGGCTACTTAAACGGGTCCCTGACACCTCCCCAGCTGATCGCGACAAGCCCTAACGACTCAAGCAAGAAAGAGGTCCCTGCAGGCTTGCCAAATGGTCTCCTGGTACACCCCCCAGCAAGACGATGTGGGTCTGGCTGCATTTCAAGGCAAGGTCAAAGAGGCTTACTTAAATCCGTCCCTGACACCTCCCCAGCCATCGCAGA
>JAHFZB010000725.1:0-29853 GCA_036884735.1 Huso huso
CTCTCAGTGCTGTCTACTGTCTGCTGGGCAGCCTCCACTCTGTCTGTCCTCTGTCCTGCTGTCTGTCCTGGGCATTTCTCACTCTCAGTGCTGTCTGTCCAGCCTGCTGTCTGTCACTGCTGTCTGTCCTGGGCAGCCTCACTCTCAGTGCTGTCTCCACTGCTGTCTGTCCTGGGCAGCCTCACTCTCAGTGCTGTCTCCACTGCTGTCTGTCCTGGGCAGCCTCACTCTCAGTGCTGTCTCCACTGCTGTCTGTCCTGGGCAGCCTCACTCTCAGTGCTGTCTCCACTGCTGTCTGTCCTGGGCAGCCTCACTCTCAGTGCTGTCTCCACTGCTGTCTGTCCTGGGCAGCCTCACTCGCAGTGCTGTCTCCACTGCTGTCTGTCCTGGGCAGTCTCACTCTCAGTGCTCTGTAGTGAATTCGGTATACAATTTATTTAAAAATAAATAAGTCTCTAGTCGCCCACCCAGGGACGCCAAATATAGTGAAATATATATATACAGACGTGCTCAAATTTGTTGGTACCCCTCCACAAAAAACAAAGAATGCACAATTTTCTCTGAAATAACTTGAAACTGACAAAAGTAATTGGCATCCACCATTGTTTATTCCATATTTAATAGAAATCAGACGTTGCTTTTTTGATTTTTATTCAACATAATATTGTAAATAATAAAACAAATGAAAATGGCATGGACAAAAATGATGGGACCGCTAACCTAATATTTTGTTGCACAACCTTTAGAGGCAATCACTGCAATCAAACGTTTTCTGTAGCTCTCAATGAGACTTCTGCACCTGTTGACAGGTAGTTTGGCCCACTCTTCCTGAGCAAACTGCTCCAGCTGTCTCAGGTTTGATGGGTGCCTTCTCCAGACTGCAAGTTCCAGCTTTTTCCATAGATGTTCGATAGGATTCAGATCAGGACTCATAGAAGGCCACTCTTCAGAATAGTCCAATGTTTTGTTCTTATCCATTCTTGGGTGCTTTTAGCTGTGTGTTTTGGGTCATTATCCTGTTGGAGGACCCATGACCTGCGACTGAGACAGAGCTTTCTGACACTGGGCAGTACGTTCCCAGCTCCAGAATGCCTTGATAGTCTTGAGATTTCATTGTGCCCTGCACAGATTCAAGGCACCCTGTGCCAGGCGCAAAAGCAGCCCCAAAACATAACCGAGCCTCCTCCATGTTTCACTGTAGGTATGGTGTTCTTTTTTGAAAGCTTCATTTTTTCGTCTCAGAACATAGAGCTGATGTGACTTGCCAAAAAAGCTCCAGTTTTGACTCATCTGTCCAAAGGACATTCTCCCAGAAGGATTGTGGCTTGTCAATATGCATTTTAGCAAATTCCAGTCTGGCTTTTTTTATGTTTTTCTTTCAAAGTGGAGTCCTCCTGGGTCTTCTTCCATGGAGCCCACTTTCAAAAAAAAAGCGACGGATGGTGTGATCAGAAACTGACGCACCTTCACCTTGGAATTCAGCTTGTATCTCTTTGGCAGTTATCCTTGGTTCTTTTCTACCATTCTTGACTATCCTTCTGTTCACTCTGGGGTCGATTTTCCTCTTGCGGCCGCGCCCAGGAGGTTGGCTACAGTTCCATGGACCTTAAACTTCTTAATATTTGCAACTGTTGTCACAGGGAACATCAAGCTGCTTGAGATGGTCTTGTAGCCTTTACCTTACCATGCTTGTCTATTATTTTCTTTCTGATCTCCTCAGACAACTCTCTCCTTTGCTTTCTCTGGTCCATGTTCAGTGGTGCACACAATGATACCAAACAGCACAGTGACTACTTTTCTCCGTTTAAATAGGCTGAATGACTGATTACAAGATTGGAGACATGTGTGATGCTAATTAAAGAAACTAAATTAGTTTGAAATATCACTATAATCCAATTATTTATTATCTTTTCTAAGGGGTACTGTAACAGGGCGAGCAGCCCTGTATATTGTTTGTTTATTTTTAGAACGAGGGTTCATCCTCCGCCCCTGTGCAGATTATTGTTTTTGTGTATTATGATTTATTGTATTTGTCGGCGAGCGCCGTATGTGTTGTTGTTTTGTATTTTGACGGCGTAGCCGTTTGTTTTTTATACTGTTTAGTAATGTGGATGGGAAGCCCCATCCACATGGTATATAATTAAAACTCGTGCAGAAGGTGGCCATCTCCCGAATTAATTAGGTGATTTAATTTGTTGGTTAATCGGGAGATGGTCACCTGTTAATAAAAAGCCTGCAGCTCTCGGCACTCGGGGTGGGTGTTAAAGAGGAGAGAGCGAGTAGAGAGACGGAGAGCGAGAGGAATTATTTATTTAAAAACCGAAACTAACTAGCGTCAGTGAAGGCGATTGCCCAGCCTGACCTGGGTTTTGTTATTATTTTGTGTTCGTGATTTGTTTTGTTTACCCTTTTATTTTGCTCGGTGGAAGTGTGTTTTGTTTAAATTATTTATTTTTGGATTCTTTAAATAAAGCGGCCACGCCACTGCACCATACCTTTTGTTTTGTTGTGTGCCTTCTTCTGGTCTGGCGTCACCCACTGTCCATTCCTGCCACACACGCGTGGTGTCCTGCGTGGGATCGCAGCGCCTCCAGGGCGCAGGCAGAAGAGGGTACTGCACTTTTTTTTTTTTTTTTTTTTTTGATTGTGTGGAGAGTGAAGAGGAGGATGGGAGGAAGGAAGATGGGAAGAAGGAGGAAGAGGAGACAGCAGTCGCTGCAACAACAGCAGGCACAGGAGGAGATGAGCTGGGAAGCCCTCCTCCATAGCATAAGCCAGCTGAGTTGTTGCTGCATCTGTGGGGGGCGTGGGGCATTTCCCAGTTAATTGCCCCTCCCTGAAGACTGGGATTACAGCTGCTGGAGGGAGACAAGAGGGAGGAGTCGGTGCATCCTGCGCCTGAGTGGGAGGAGCCCGAACGTCCTGCGCCTGAGTGGGAGGAGCCCGAACGTCCTGCGCCTGAGTGGGAGGAGCCCGAACGTCCTGCGCCTGAGTGGGAGGAGCCCAACGTCCACAGCCCAAGAGGGGGAGTCGGTGGCCCACAGCCCAAGAGGGGGGGGAGTCGGCGTCCACAGCCCAAGAGGGGGAGTCGGTGCGTCCACAGCCCAAGAGGGGGGAGTCGGTGCGTCCACAGCCCAAGAAGGCCGAAGGTCCACAGCCCAGGTACCTGCCAGCAGAGGGAGAGTTCCTGCTGGTTACCCCTCCACCTCCGTGGGAGGACTGTGAGTCGCTCCCACCTCCGCCAGCAGAGGGAGCATTCCTGCTGGTTACACCTCCGTCTCCATGGGAGGACTGTGAGTCGCTCCCACCTCCGCCAGCAGAGGGAGAATACCTGCTGGTGCCGTCTCCGTGGGAGGACTGTGAGTCGCTCCCACCTCCGCCAGCAGAGGGAGAATACCTGCTGGTGCCACCTCCGTCTCCATGGGAGGACTGTGAGTCGCTCCCACCTCCGCCAGCAGAGGGAGCATTCCTGCTGGTTCCACCTCCACCGCCGTGGGAGGACGACGTGTCGCTCCCACCACCACCAGCAGAGGGAGAATACCTGCTGGTGGCGCCTCCACCGCCGTGGGAGGACGACGTGTCGCTCCCACCACCACCAGCAGAGGGAGAATACCTGCTGGTGCCACCTCCGTCTCCGTGGGAGGACGACATGTCGCTCCCACCACCACCAGCAGAGGGAGAATACTTGCTGGTGCCACCTCCGTCTCCGTGGGAGGACGACATGTCGCTCCCACCACCACCAGCAGAGGGAGCATGCCTGCTGGTTCCGCTTCCACCACCGCCAGCAGAGGGAACGTGCCTGCTGGTTTCCCGGTTGCAGCCTGAAGGGGAGGAGCCCCTGCCGCCTTCGCAGCCTGAAGGGGAGGGGAGGAGCCTGCGCAGCCTGAAGGGGAGGAGCCCTGCCGCCTGCGCAGCCTGAAGGGGAGGAAGCCCTGCGCCTTGGCAGCCTGAAGGGAGGAAGCCCTGCCGCCTTGGCAGCCTGAAGGGGAGGAAGCCCCTGCCGCCTTGGCAGCCTGAAGGGGAGGAAGCCCTGCCGCCTTGGCAGCCTGAAGGGGAGGAAGCCCTGCCGCCTGAAGGGGAGGAAGCCCTGCCGCCTGAAGGGGAGGAAGCCCTGCCGCCTGAAGGGGAGGAAGCCCTGCCGCCTGAAGGAGGGCCCCTGCCGCCTTGGCCGCCTGAAGGAGGAGCCCCTGTCACCTTGGCCGCCAGGCGAGCCCCCCTGCCTCTGGCCGCCAGAAGGGGAGCAGCCCCGCCTTGGCCGCCAGAGGGGAGGAGCCCCCTGCCGCCTTGGCCGCCAGAAGGGAGGAGCCCCTGCCGCCTTGGCCGCCAGAAGGGGAGAAGCCCCTGCCGCCTTGGCCGCCAGAAGAGGAGGAGCCCCTGCCGCCTTTACCGTCAAGAGGAGAGGAGCAGGAGCTACCTCTACCTCCACCACCACCACCACCATTGGGAGAAGTGGAGCTCCTGCTGCCGCCTTCATGGCCAGGGGCTCCCCTCCCGCCATCGGCATCGCCTGGGGTTGCCTGTGTCTCCCTTGCGTCTCCTAGGGTTGCTGCCGGTCCTGTGTCGCCTCCCGAGGGTCCGCTGCCGCTGCCGTCGCCTCCCGAGGGTCCGCTGCCGCTGCCGTCGCCTCCCGAGGGTCCGCTGCCGCTGCCTCCCGAGGGTCCGCTGCCGCTGCCATCGCCTCCCGAGGGTCCGCTGCCGCTGCCGTCGCCTCCCGAGGGTCCGCTGCCGCTGCCGTCGCCTCCCGAGGGTCCGCTGCCGCTGCCGTCGCCTGGGGTCGCCAGGGATCCTGCTTCACCTGGGGTCACTACACTGTGGTCGGAGCCCCACGGAGGGGAGCTGCCGGCCATCAAGAAAGGGGGGGGAGGTCAGGAGACCAGCTCCCCAGCCGCACTGCGGGCGGAGATCATGTGGTCGGAGCCCCAATGGAGTGGAACTGCCGGCCATGAAGAAGGGGAGGTCAGGAGACCAGCTCCCCAGCCGCACTTTCAAGGCAGGAGTTTGTGTGGTCAGAGCCCCCCGGAGGGGAACTGCTGGCCATGAAGAGGAGGGGAAGGTCAGGAGACCAGCTCCCCAGCCGCAAATTTCGCGGCAGGAGAGAGTGTGGAGGAGCCCGAAGAGGGAGCTGCCCCCCACGAATTGGGGGGTGCGGAGATTCCACCATGGCCACCCCCAGAAGCAACTTGCTTCCCCCTCTTCCAGGACATTGAGACTGAGGGGGGAGGTGGCCGTTGGGGCCATGTGTGCTTCGCACAAGGGGGGGGATATGTAACAGGGCGAGCAGCCCTGTATATTGTTTGTTTATTTTTAGAACGAGGGTTCATCCTCCGCCCCTGTGCAGATTATTGTTTTTGTGTATTATGATTTATTGTATTTGTCGGCGAGCGCCGTATGTGTTGTTGTTTTGTATTTTGACGGCGTAGCCGTTTGTTTTTTATACTGTTTAGTGATGTGGATGGGAAGCCCCATCCACATGGTATATAATTAAAACTCGTGCAGAAGGTGGCCATCTCCCGAATTAATTAGGTGATTTAATTTGTTGCTAATCGGGAGATGGTCACCTGTTAATAAAAGCCTGCAGCTCTCGGCACTCGGGGTGGGTGTTAAAGAGGAGAGAGCGAGTAGAGAGACGGAGAGCGAGAGGAATTATTTATTTAAAAACCGAAACTAACTAGCGTCAGTGAAGGCGATTGCCCAGCCTGACCTGGGTTTTGTTATTATTTTGTGTTCGTGATTTGTTTTTGTTTACCCTTTTATTTTGCTCGGTGAGCGAGTGTTTTTTGTTTAAATTATTTATTTTTGGATTCTTTAAATAAAACGGCGCCCGCGCCACTGCACCATACCTTTTGTTTTGTTGTGCCTTCTTCTGGTCTGACGTCACCCTCAGCCATTCCTGCCACAGGTACCAACAAATGTGTCCAGGCCATTTTAGAATATCTTTGTAGAATAAGCAATAATTCATCTCTTTTCACAGCTTCTTTGCTTTATTCTATGACATACTAAAGGCATGCAAGTATACATGATAAAATAGCTTTTAATTTCATCACTTTTCAGGAGGAATGAAGCATTATTTCAATGAGCTGTAAGGGTACCAACAAATTTGAGCACGTCTGTATATATAATAAATAAATAAATAAATAAATAAATATATATATATATATATATATATATATATATATATATATATATATACACATACACACACACATATATACACACACACATATACACCTTGAGTTCTGCAACATGTAGAACCCGAATTCCCTTGACAATAATCGACATTCAACAACGTGTCAGAAATGTGTCAGTTCATTAATTAATATGATCAAACGATTACAACGACCACAACATTATTAGCATACATGGCTAATATACTAATATTAATTATGGCTAATCACACAAAGTGTCTACTTTGCATTAGTATTTTCAATACTTGTTTCTTGTTGTAAATCGATCATATTTCATATAAAAATGCACGAGAATTAATTCAACTTCTCATTCAGAACGGAATCCAACATTCCAATAACTAATTTATCAAATGTACCGTGTAATTTATTTTAGATGAAATCTACCAAACTGGCTATTTTATCAACCTCAATTGATTCTATATTCAAATTAACTCAGGAATGGGGAAATGATCAAATGCTCTGCATTTATTAGGCAGCTCCTTTGAGTTACACATTTCAACAAATAAAATACATTTCTTGCACACTCTAAAACAGGAAGTTATATTCTATTCCTAGAACAATTTATCCACTAACTTGACAGCATTTGCTACAGTTAATTTCTCTAGTGATAAAATGTTTAATAGTTGATATGATGAATACTTATCAATTTTCAACAAAGAAGTCAGTCTCCTTTGGCGATGAGAACACTGCAGTTTCTCCCATCTCTCTCCACCGAAGGAAAAGACGACTGTACTGCATGTTCTAGGCATTGTATTGCGTTGGCTCGCAAAATAATAGTTATTTTCAAAGGGAGGCAGCTGTTGATTTCTGATAGTCTTGCAACATTATCTTTGACTTGTCCGAAGGTTTCCAACTGGAATGGGTTCCATTGATCAGACAGAACTCAATGTTCAAGTAATGCGTTGCAATTGAAAAGTAACGTAGTTTGTAAAAATGTTCTTGTTGCAATTCTTTCGTATGGCTAAGGGGCCTTCCAGAGGCACAGCTGCTGGCTAGTTGCTTTAGTTCGTTTTGTAGTTGATTTCAAGCAGCGAAATAAAAACAAAAACCCGCTTTCGGATCTTTGTTATGTCCTGTTTCCTGGTTCAGTCTCTCGCAGGGCAGAGAGCAGGGCCCTCTTCAGAGCTGATTTCAGCCTTCTCAGGACATGATTTTAGCCATTTTCGTATCTGATTCTATTCCCACTTCAGAGCAGATTTCAAAACAGATTTCAGACACTTTAAGAACCACATTCCCAGAACTCCTTTTAGACCCACTTCTACCTCATTTTCTGACACTATCAGAACACCATAAGCCCGTTTCTTTTTCAGCCAGCTTCCTTTTCCAACCACTTTCAGCACAACTTCAGACCTTGTTCCAGTCTTTTTGAATTAAACCTGGAACCGTTTTGATTGGATAGTTGAATTCATGGGTGGTGTTTAACGTCACACAACATGCTTAAAAAATTATTATTATTATTATTTGTTTATTTAGCAGACGCCTTTATCCAAGGCGACTTACAGAGACTAGGGTGTGTGAACTATGCATCAGCTGCAGAGTCACTTACAATTATGTCTCACCTGAAAGACGGAGCACAAGGAGATTAAGTGACTTGCTCAGGGTCACACAATGAGTCAGTGGCTGAGGTGGGATTTGAACCGGGGACCTCCTGGTTACAAGCCCTTTTCTTTAACCACTGGACCACACAGCCTCCCTTAAACACTGGTTAATTCGTCTCTAGCCACTCCTTGGCCTTGCCGACAGCTCTTGATTGACAGGTCGCTCAAATTTCCTTTCTCTTGTCAGGCGTGATTGACGCTCTTCCCCCGCCCCCTCCGCGTTCTCGAGGGGGGGAATGGAACTGGTTCACGTCAATGTCCAGAACTGCCTGTTTGCTGAGATCTCAGTTTGTGATTACTCAAAGGAATTTTTACAACAGCTCCACAAAGCTGCATTTGTCTACTTTGACCAAGAGAAAAAAAAATTAACTTGCAACTTCTCAAACAAATTTTGAGCTGTGTGTGCTGATGCGCCAGGGAGGCAAAATAAGCTGATCCCTGGAGCCAGCATTACACTTCAGCCATTAACACCAGACAGAAGGATATCTACATCATCATATGGAAGGAAACGTAAATGGATGGAGACACATATGGATCACATTAGTTTACTGTAAAGCTACGTCTTAGTTGGTGCTTATCTTGGCAAGAGCCGAGTTCAAATCAGCATGAAGTTTTAACATCTACTTTCGTGTAATGGAAATCATGAAGATCTGGATACGTCCAGTGACTGCTGTGAACAGTGCAGCTGGCAACAAGGAAAGACCTTGTGACAGCCTGGAGAGACAGCTGACAGGAGGAAAGAGACCCCATTGGGGCTGGTGAGGTTAGCTACCCTTGTCGGCAGTATCCAGCTCTGTGTTTACAGGATGCTGGAGACACCGCCCAAGGCTTCTAAGAAATTAAAGAGAAAAAAATACCCCTAGAGTCTGCGAGAGCGGGGCGGAAGATGACTCAACGTTGGACAACACGGTTAACGACTTAGGAACGGAAACGGATAGGGAGTATGGAGAGTACTTCACAAAAGACTAGTTCAAGATCTGCAGTTAAAGACATGGAACTCCAGGTTTGTATCTGCGGCTGGAGCAAGGCGACAACGGTCAGGGGTTTGAAGATTCATCAAGGGAGAATGAAATGCTTGAGGGAGAAGGGACAAGGGCCTCACATTGATCAGTACTTCTTACGAAGTCAGTCAAGTCAGTCGAATGAAATCCAGCGACAGGAAGCAAACCACAGTTCGCAGGATATCAGCACCCCTGTCATAGATGTGAGGAGGACTTGCATGGACACAGTTAGTGATGAACCTAATGATCCTTGTGAACCCGGTCAGACAAACCAGCATAAGAGAGAAAAGAACCTCAACGGGCACAAGCCTGGAGTTAAATGGCCAAGAGCTTGTGAGAAAACTGCATGGGACACAGTAAACACAGATCTCTGCGTTGCATTGGAAAGATTAAGTGGAACAGTTGAAAAGAAGCTGGATAAATTTGGGGACATCATCTACGCATATGGAAGTGAGAGGTTTGGAGTTGAAAAAAAAGGAAGGAAAAAAGTACAAACTATTCCTGGAAAGTCTAGACGGCAGCAGGAGATTGAACGCTTAGTTAGAGAAAGGAGACAGCTGAGGAACCAATGGAGAAGAGAGAACAAAGTCAGAAGGAGGGACTCAATCTCTTACAAAGGGTCATAAAAGATAAGCTTGCAACATTATGCAGAGCTGAGCGCCTACGGAAACGCTACAAAAAAGAAGGAGCGTCATGAGAGCTAACTTTATAAAGACCCATTCAAATTTGTAAAGAAGTTATTCACCAGTGAGAAGAATGGCACACTAAAAAACATCTAAGGTTGAGCTGGAGAGATATTTGGAGGAAACACATACAGATTCAAAAAAGGCAGGAGCCTATGTCAATTCCGTCAGACATCCCACCTATCAATCCACCAGAATACCAAATGGAGGACTGTGCACCTAAGTGGAAAGAAATAGAGCAAGCTGTGAAAAAAGCAAGGGCTTCATCATCTCCAGGGCCTAATGGAGTTCCGTACAGAGTGTACAAGAGTGCTTCAGGAGTTCTAATGAATTCTGTGGAAATTGATGAAAGTGGCATGGGAAAAACAGGTTGTACCAAGAGCATGGCGCCGAGCAGGTGGAGTCTTTATACCTAAAGAAAAAGATTCTACAAGCATCAGTCAGTTTCGTCCCATTTCCTATTAAACGTAGAAGGCAAGATTTTCTTCAGCATTATTGCTCAGAGATTGTCAGCTTACCTATTAAAGAACTGCTTCATTGACACTTCAATACAAAAGCGGGCATTCAGGTTTCCCAGGTTGCTTAGAACACATCAATGTGATCTGGCAACAAATTCAATCAGCTAAAAAGGAGAGGAAGGAGCTCCATGTGACATTCCTGGATTTGGCTAATGCATATGGTTCAGTGCCACATGAACTACTTTGGGCAGCATTTGATTTTTTCAGTGTACCGATGACAATAACAAATTTAGTGAAAGCCTACTTTGGAGATTTGCAATTCAGTTTTTCAACTTCAGAATTCAGCACTACATGGCAATGCCTAGAGGTTGGAATAATGGCAGGATGCACCATTTCTCCACTGGCTTTTACCATGGCAATGGAAGTAATCATTAGGGCATCAAAATGGGTAGTAGGAGGAGAGCGCTTGGCTTCTGGAATGCGACTACCACCAATTCGAGCATACATGGATGACATGACAACCATGACTACAACAGTAGCCTGCACTAATTGATTATTGGGCAAATTAACCAATAACATTGAATGGGCACGAATGCAATTCAAGCCCACTAAATCAAGGAGCATCTCTATAATTAAAGGCAAAGTAGTAGATAAAACATTCTTCATTAATGGTGAGGCAATACCAACAGTGTCTGAGAAGCCAGTGAAGAGTCTTGGGAGATGGTACGACGGGGATCTAAAGGACACAGTTGTGGGAGAAGTTAGACAACAAGCAGTGGAAGGGTTGAAGAGCATAGACAGCTGCGCTCTACCAGGTAAACAAACTCTGGTGCTTTCAGTTTGGTCTACTGCCGAGGTTGCTGTGGCCACTGACTGTGTACGAGGTTTCTTTGACAACAGTAGAGAAGCTGGAAGCTTTAATCAGTTCATACATCAGGAAATGGTTGGGAGTTCCACGCTGCCTCAGCAGAGTGGGACTTTATGGTAAAGGAATACTGCAGCTACCAGTCTCTGCTCTAACTGAGGAGTTTAAGTGCGCCAAGG
This sequence comes from Huso huso, assembly GCA_036884735.1. NCBI lineage: Eukaryota > Metazoa > Chordata > Actinopteri > Acipenseriformes > Acipenseridae > Huso > Huso huso. The sequence goes on from JAHFZB010000725.1 coordinate 10,970, forward strand.
TCAGACTGAAATGACATTAGTAGAGTCACGCGATAAATGCGTGAGGAGGCAGCACCTGTGTTGAAAACTGGAAGAAAGTGGGCGGCAAAGAAAGCTGTGGAAGATGCAAAGGCTGCCCTTCGAATTGGTGATATCATGGGGCAAGTTCAGCATGGAAGAGGGGTCTTGGTTTCAGTTCAGCTCCTCCTACATGGCACAAGGCAGCCCCAGCTCAAAGGAGGAAGCTGGTAGTCAACGAGGTGCAAAAGCAGGAGGAGAGGATGAGGTGTATAAAGGCCATTTCCCAGGCCAAGCAGGGAGAATGGATGAGATGGGAGAGTGTGGAACAACGCAAGATTGGCTGGCAAGACCTATGGTCAATGGAACAGAGCAGGATCAGTTTCCTCATCAGGTCAACATATGATGTTCTCCCATCACCACAGAACCTAAACCTCTGGGTAGGAGAGGATCCCTCATGTCCTTTGTGTTCATCACCTGCAACATTAAGGCACATTTTGACAGGATGTAAGGTGGCTCTTAGCCAAGGACGGTTTACTTGGCGCCATGACCAGGTGCTGCGATGTTTGGCCTTAGCATTGGAAGACAAGCGTAACATGACCAATAAGTTGTCACCTGTTCCATCAAAACATTACACACAAAAGACAACATTCCTCCGCCCAGGAGAGCAACCACCAAGAAAAGGTGTTCAAACCAATCCTCGCCCAGGACAACTGGAAGCTGCTAGAGACTGGAAAATGCTGGCAGATGTTGGTCAACGGCTTATTTTTCCACCTGAGATTGCCACCACTAACCTTCGACCAGATATTGTCTTGTGGTCTGGATCAGCACGCCTTGTTCACCTGGTAGAGTTAACAGTGCCATGGGAGGATGCTGTAGATGAGGCGTATGAGAGGAAGAAACTGCGGTATGCTCAACTAGCCACTGAAGCGGAACAGCGAGGATGGAGAGTTCGGGTTTACCCAGTGGAAGTGGGTTGTCGAGGATTTGTGGCACACTCTACAACCCGGTTTCTCAGAGACGTCGGATTCAGTGGCCAAGAGTTGCGTCGCACAGTGAAGAACTTATCTGAAGCAGCAGAGAGGAGCAGCAACTGGCTGTGGTTGAGACGGAAAGATTCTGGCTGGGGATCTCAAGCACAATAGAAAGAAAGAAACGCTGATGTACAGGTAAGTAAGCTGGGCTGAGTTGAGTGGGGGGACAGGGGGTGATGCTGGGACGCCAGAATCACCGTCGAGCCCTCTTGAGGTGTCGTGGGCTAGTCGACGAAAAACACTGAGGATGGAAGGTGCCCACTTGAAAACCCCAGAGATGTACCCTACTTAGCTCAATCCAGACGGTTGTCATGCTGATGCCTGGGGAGGCCGCACTTTGGTTGATCCCCGAGCCAGCATCGCAGCCGTTGTGTGTGCTGATGCGCCAGGGAGGCAAAATAAGCTGATCCCTGGAGCCAGCATTACACTTCAGCCATTAACACCAGACAGAAGGATATCTACATCATCATATGGAAGGAAACGTAAATGGATGGAGACACATATGGATCACATTAGTTTACTGTAAAGCTACGTCTTAGTTGGTGCTTATCTTGGCGAGAGCCGAGTTCAAATCAGCATGAAGTTTTAACATCTACTCTCGTGTAATGGAAATCAAACAGTGTATATTACATCCAGCAATAACCTGACTTGACTGCACTGACCGCTACAGCTGTCTCCACTACTGTCTGTCCTGGGCAGCCATCACTCTCAGTGCTGTCTCCACTGCTGTCTGTCCTGGGCAGCCTCACTCTCAGTGCTGTCTCCACTGCTGTCTGTCCTGGGCAGCCTCACTCTCAGTGCTGTCTCCACTGCTGTCTGTCCTGGGCAGCCTCACTCTCAGTGCTGTCTCCACTGCTGTCTGCCCTGGGCAGCTTCACTCTCAGTGCTCTCTCCATCTGCAGCCCACTTGGCAGTTAGTCTGTCTAGTCCTGCTCACCAGTGCAATGCTTTGTTGGTAAAAGCAATTTCACAACATTCTTTGATTCTGGTTTTTTTTTTGGATTCACACATTTCTTTATTATATACTAAATCTGAAACAAAAACACCTTGGAAATGTGAAAAAAACACTTAGGCTGGGACCAAATCAAAACTTTGACAACCCGCTAATCGCACTTAACAAAACTGTATTTAATAGCGTTTTCTTTTTTTTGTAAGTGTCTTATTTCTTCTACTCATAAAAAGTTATCAAAAGTGCCCAGCCATTTAAAAAGTGGAGATATCAAAAACACAAGCTAAGTTAGAAGAAACAATTGGTGCAACCTTGGCCAGCACCAAGCAGATAGACACAACTGTAAAAGCGGTGAGGGTCAAGATCCGCTTTTATTGTGCCTGAAAAACACAAGCCAAGTTAGTAAGCCTGTGAAACTGTTTACTAAATGAAACATTTTAAATGTAAAATGGCTCTTTACCATTTAAACTATTATATGTTTTAAAGGAATAAGGGCAACAGTGTGGAGTAGTGATTAGGGCTCTGGACTTTTGACCAGAGGGTCGTGGGTTCAATCCCAGGTGGGGGACACTGCTGCTGTGCCCTTGAGCAAGGAACTTTACCTAGATTGCTCCAGTAAAAACCCAACTGTATAAATGGGTAATTGTATGTAAAAATAATGTGATATCTTGTAAGTCACCCTGGATAAGGGCATCTGCTAAGACATACATAATAAATCCTCATTAAACGGTACATATTCTGTTAAATATTTAGTAAAATACAAGGTAGTTTAGATTTTAGGAATCTAAATTTAACATTCAAACCTTCGCAGCCGTAGGCCAGTGTGGCAGCCATAGTGTTTGTCAGCTAAGACAGTAGCAGTGCTGCTGCTGCTGTGAGGGGAGCTGGCATGCTGGTGATCTGCTTCACCAGTGCTGCTACTAGGCTAGGGCATATTCATCTTACAGGCGGATATATGGAGCCGATATACCCATGTTGCTACCTTGCTTTCCACTGCTTTACCCTTTTGCTACACAGCAATGCCTATTTTTCAAAGACACTCCTTCCCACATCATCAGCTTCTCTTGATTTCTTTCACACTTAGCCCAGGTAGGATGAAGATCTTCTTTTCCATTTGGCTGCTAATTAAGGACCCATGATCTCCCAGCCCCTACTCCAGTTCTGTGTTTGCATACCAGACACCCAATGAGAGTCCTAACACCGCCAAAAGTGACCAGGGAAGATAACAGAATGACAGAGACACAAAGCTTTATTACAATGATCTAAGGTTTACATATATCAGTTTAAATAACTATACAATAAAATGCATCAAATAATTACTAAAAACAAGCCAATAGCCACAGTATTTAAAAGCATGGGGTATTAGACCAACATATATAGCCGCGATTGCACTTCTCATTAAGAGTGGTAAATGTTTGGAAACAGCTCTTCCCACCAACAGGGTTTAACAGTATTAGGGAACGTTAGCAGCAATATACCTGGTTTAACTACATTAGAACAGTTCAACAACAAAATACAAGTTTAATTATATTTAAGACAATTAACAGCAAAGTTAAAGTTTAGCAGCAAAATAAGGGGCACAAAATTGGGGGTTAATTAGTTGTTAAGACTGGCAAGACTTCATTGTTAACAAAAGGCAACACAATAAAAATTACATTACCTAATTAGCGGTCAATCAGGTGGCTACTGCCCTCAACTACACCAATTAACCCCAAACTAATAATAATCAAAATATCAACAACAACCTCAAAATCATTACACATACACACTCAGAAAACTAGCAAAAACGTAATGAAATATAAATCACTTAACTACCGTGTCTACAACACACCAAGCATAATAATAACAAAAATAAAACAACAAATGAACAACCAATTACCTTTCGGTGCGCCGAGGTCAAGACACAAAACTGACTGACCTGCTTTAACAAACAAAGAAACAATACCTCCCCCACCCGTAATTGCTGGCCAGCAAAGTATGTTTAAGACAAAGACGTTTCCCCCCGTTTAAACCAGATGAGAGGAGAAGGACACAGCGGTGTAGCATTAGTAAACAAAACCAAAAGGTGTGGGGATTTTTACCTGCTGCTGGAAGACTTTTAATCTAACAAAACAAAATTTATGAGACCGGGATTTAACCACATGTCGCAAAGCTTTATTCAAAAGACTAGCTCTCGAATTACCCAACACTTTACTGTTGGAATATACTCACTCGGCTCTAACACTGCAGACACAAAACAGCGCGTCTCCAGACCACTCATCTACAGTAGCAGCACACCGAATCGCAGGTCCTCCGCACCTATCAGCCCTTCCTCTCTCCACCCCCCCCGTCTCAAACAAAGAGGCAGTTTATATAAGCAAATAAATTATCCAATAAACCACTAATCAATCAATTAAAAAAAAGAAACGCGACACATAAAACGAACAAAACATAAAAACACCTAGTTGCCTAGGAACCAATACATAATCAAAAGTAGCCCCGTTACATCTGTGTTAGTAGCCCTGCATTGTAGCTCTGTGTTTGTGTTAGTAGATTTGCATTGTAGCTCTGTGTTTGTGTTAGTAGCCCTGCATTGTAGCTCTGTGTTTGTGTTAGTAGATCTGCATTGTAGCTCTGTGTTTGTGTTAGTAGATCTGCATTGTAGCTCTGTGTTTGTGTTAGTAGATCTGCATTGTAGCTCTGTGTTTGTGTTAGTAGATCTGCATTGTAGCTCTGTGTTTGTGTTAGTAGATCTGCATTGTAGCTCTGTGTTTGTGTTAGTAGATCTGCATTGTAGCTCTGTGTTTGTGTTAGTAGCCCTGCATTGTAGCTCTGTGTTTGTGTTAGTAGATCTGCATTGTAGCTCTGTGTTTGTGTTAGTAGATCTGCATTGTAGCTCTGTGTTTGTGTTAGTAGCCCTGCATTGTAGCTCTGTGTTTGTGTTAGTAGATCTGCATTGTAGCTCTGTGTTTGTGTTAGTAGATCTGCATTGTAGCTCTGTGTTTGTGTTAGTAGATCTGCATTGTAGCTGTGTTTGTGTTAGTAGATCTGCATTGCAGCCCTGTGTTTGTGTTAGTAGATCTGCATTGCAGCCCTGTGTTTGTGTTAGTAGATCTGCATTGTAGCCCTGTGTTTATTTCTTAGCAGACGCTAATTTCTTAGAAGACGCTAAGAAATATACAAAGTGTTAGTAGCCCTGCATTGTAGCTCTGTGTTTTTGTTAGTAGATCTGCATTGCAGCCCTGAGTTTGTGTTAGTAGATCTGCATTGTAGCTCTGTGTTTGTGTTAGTAGATCTGCATTGTAGCTCTGTGTTTGTGTTAGTAGATCTGCATTGCAGCTCTGTGTTTGTTTGTGATCTGCATTTAGCTCTGTGTTTGTGTTAGATCTGCATTGTAGCTCTGTGTTTGTGTTAGTAGATCTGCATTGTAGCTCTGTGTTTGTGTTAGTAGCCCTGCATTGCAGCCCTGTGTTTGTGTTAGTAGATCTGCATTGCAGCTCTGTGTTTGTGTTAGTAGATCTGCATTGCAGCTCTTTGTTTGTGTTAGTAGCCCTGCATTGCAGCCCTGTGTTTGTGTTAGTAGCCCTGCATTGTAGCCCTGTGTTTGTGTTAGTAGATCTGCATTGTAGCTCTGTGTTTGTGTTAGTAGATCTGCATTGTAGCTCTGTGTTTGTGTTAGTGCCCTGCATCTGCATTGTAGCCCTGTGTTTGTGTTAGTAGCCCTGCATTGTAGCCCTGTGTTTGTGTTTTAGATCTGCATTAGCCCTGTGTTTGTGTTAGTAGATCTGCATTGTAGCCCTGTGTTTGTGTTAGTAGATCTGCATTGTAGCCCTGTGTTTGTGTTAGTAGCCCTGCATTGTAGCTCTGTGTTTGTGTTAGTAGATCTGCATTGTAGCTCTGTGTTTGTGTTAGTAGATCTGCATTGTAGCCCTGTGTTTGTGTTAGTAGCCCTGCATTGCAGCCCTGTGTTTGTGTTAGTGATTTAGCTCTGTGTTTGCATTGTAGCCCATTGTAGCCCTGTTTGTGTTAGTAGATCTGCATTGCAGCCCTGTGTTTGTGTTAGTAGATCTGCATTGTAGCCCTGTGTTTGTGTTAGTAGATCTGCATTGCAGCCCTGTGTTTGTGTTAGTAGATCTGCATTGCAGCTCTGTGTTTGTGTTAGTAGATCTGCATTGTAGCTCTGTGTTTGTGTTAGTAGATCTGCATTGCAGCCCTGTGTTTGTGTTAGTAGATCTGCATTGTAGCTCTGTGTTTTTGTTGGTAGATCTGCATTGCAGCTCTGTGTTTGTGTTAGTAGCCTGCATTGCAGCCCTGTGTTTGTGTTAGTAGCCCTGCATTGTAGCTCTCTGTGTTTGTGTTAGTAGCCCTGCATTGTAGCCTGTGTTTGTTTGTAGATTGCATTGTAGATCTGTGTTTTGTTAGCCTGTGTTTGTTTGTTAGTAGATCTGCATTGTAGCTCTGTGTTTGTGTTAGTAGATCTGCATTGCAGCTCTGTGTTTGTGTTAGTAGCCCTGCATTGCAGCTCTGTGTTTGTGTTAGTAGATCTGCATTGCAGCTCTGTGTTTGTGTTAGTAGATCTGCATTGCAGCTCTGTGTTTGTGTTAGTAGCCCTGCATTGCAGCTCTGTGTTTGTGTTAGTAGCCCTGCATTGTAGCTCTGTGTTTGTGTTAGTAGATCTGCATTGTAGCTCTGTGTTTGTGTTAGTAGATCTGCATTGCAGCCCTGTGTTTGTGTTAGTAGCCCTGCATTGTAGCTCTGTGTTTGTGTTAGTAGATCTGCATTGTAGCTCTGTGTTTGTGTTAGTAGATCTGCATTGTAGCTCTGTGTTTGTGTTAGTAGCCCTGCATTGCAGCCCTGTGTTTGTGTTAGTAGCCCTGCATTGTAGCTCTGTGTTTGTGTTAGTAGCTCTGTGTCTGTGTTGTAGCATTGTAGCTCTGTGTTTGTGTTAGTAGATCTGCATTGTAGCTCTGTGTTTGTGTTAGTAGCCCTGCATTGTAGCCCTGTGTTTGTGTTAGTAGATCTGCATTGTAGCTCTGTGTTTGTGTTAGTAGATCTGCATTGCAGCCCTGTGTTTTGTTAGCCCTGCATTGCAGCCCTGTGTTTGTGTTAGTAGCCCTGCATTGTAGCCCTGTGTTTGTGTTAGTAGATCTGCATTGTAGCTCTGTGTTTGTGTTAGTAGATCTGCATTGTAGCTCTGTGTTTGTGTTAGTAGCTCTGCATTGTAGCCCTGTGTTTGTGTTAGTAGCCCTGCATTGTAGCTCTGTGTTTGTGTTAGTAGATCTGCATTGTAGCTCTGTGTTTGTGTTAGTAGATCTGCATTGCAGCTCTGTGTTTGTGTTTAGATCTGCATTAGATCTGCATCTGCATTGCAGCCCTGTGTTTGTGTTAGTAGATCTGCATTGTAGCTCTGTGTTTGTGTTAGTAGATCTGCATTGTAGCCCTGTGTTTGTGTTAGTAGATCTGCATTGTAGCTCTGTGTTTGCTCTGTGTTTGTGTTAGTAGCCCTGCATTGTAGCTCTGTGTTTGTGTTAGTAGATCTGCATTGTAGCTCTGTGTTTGTGTTAGTAGATCTGCATTGTAGCCCTGTGTTTGTGTTCTGCATTGCAGCTCTGTGTTTGTGTTAGTAGATCTGCATTGCAGCTCTGTGTTTGTGTTAGTAGCCCTGCATTGCAGCCCTGTGTTTGTGTTAGTAGATCTGCATTGTAGCCCTGTGTTTGTGTTAGTAGATCTGCATTGTAGCTCTGTGTTTGTGTTAGTAGATCTGCATTGCAGCTCTGTGTTTGTGTTAGTAGCCCTGCATTGTAGCCCTGTGTTTGTGTTAGTAGATCTGCATTGTAGCTCTGTGTTTGTGTTAGTAGATCTGCATTGTAGCTCTGTGTTTGTGTTAGTAGATCTGCATTGCAGCCCTGTGTTTGTGTTAGTAGCCCTGCATTGCAGCCCTGTGTTTGTGTTAGTAGATCTGCATTGCAGCCCTGTGTTTGTGTTAGTAGATCTGCATTGTAGCCCTGTGTTTGTGTTAGTAGATCTGCATTGTAGCTCTGTGTTTGTGTTAGTAGATCTGCATTGCAGCCCTGTGTTTGTGTTAGTAGCCCTGCATTGCAGCCCTGTGTTTGTGTTAGTAGCCCTGCATTGTAGCTCTGTGTTTGTGTTAGTAGATCTGCATTGTAGCCCTGTGTTTGTGTTAGTAGATCTGCATTGCAGCCCTGTGTTTGTGTTAGTAGCCCTGCATTGCAGCCCTGTGTTTGTGTTAGTAGATCTGCATTGTAGCCCTGTGTTTGTGTTAGTAGATCTGCATTGCAGCCCTGTGTTTGTGTTAGTAGCCCTGCATTGCAGCCCTGTGTTTGTGTTAGTAGATCTGCATTGTAGCCTCTGTGTTTGTGTTAGTAGCCCTGCATTGCAGCCCTGTGTTTGTGTTAGTAGATCTGCATTGCAGCCCTGTGTTTGTGTTAGTAGATCTGCATTGCAGCCCTGTGTTTGTGTTAGTAGCCCTGCATTGCAGCCCTGTGTTTGTGTTAGTAGCCCTGCATTGTAGCCCTGTGTTTGTGTTAGTAGATCTGCATTGTAGCTCTGTGTTTGTGTTAGTAGATCTGCATGCCCTGTGTTTGTGTTAGTGCAGCCCCTGTGTTTGTGTTAGTAGATCTGCATTGCAGCCCTGTGTTTGTGTTAGTAGCCCTGCATTGCAGCCCTGTGTTTGTGTTAGTAGCCCTGCATTGTAGCTCTGTGTTTGTGTTAGTAGATCTGCATTGTAGCTCTGTGTTTGTGTTAGTAGATCTGCATTGTAGCTCTGTGTTTGTGTTAGTAGATCTGCATTGTAGCTCTGTGTTTGTGTTAGTAGAGCTCTGTGTTTGTGTTGTAGATCTGCATTGCAGCTCTGTGTTTGTGTTAGTAGATCTGCATTGCAGCCCTGTGTTTGTGTTAGTAGCCCTGCATTGTAGCCCTGTGTTTGTGTTAGTAGATCTGCATTGTAGCTCTGTGTTTGTGTTAGTAGATCTGCATTGTAGCTCTGTGTTTGTGTTAGTAGATCTGCATTGTAGCCCTGTGTTTGTGTTAGTAGATCTGCATTGTAGCCCTGTGTTTGTGTTAGTAGATCTGCATTGTAGCTCTGTGTTTGTGTTAGTAGATCTGCATTGTAGCTCTGTGTTTGTGTTAGTAGATCTGCATTGCAGCCCTGTGTTTGTGTTAGTAGCCCTGCATTGCAGCCCTGTGTTTGTGTTAGTAGATCTGCATTGTAGCTCTGTGTTTGTGTTAGTAGATCTGCATTGCAGCTCTGTGTTTGTGTTAGTAGCCCTGCATTGCAGCCCTGTGTTTGTGTTAGTAGATCTGCATTGCAGCTCTGTGTTTGTGTTAGTAGATCTGCATTGTAGCTCTGTGTTTGTGTTAGTAGATCTGCATTGCAGCCCTGTGTTTGTGTTAGTAGATCTGCATTGCAGCCCTGTGTTTGTGTTAGTAGCCCTGCATTGCAGCTCTGTGTTTGTGTTAGTAGATCTGCATTGCAGTTTGTGTTTGTGTTCTAGCATTGCAGCCCTGTGTTTGTGTTAGTAGATCTGCATTGTAGCCCTGTGTTTGTGTTAGTAGATCTGCATTGTAGCTGTGTTTGTGTTAGTAGATCTGCATTGCAGCTCTGTGTTTGTGTTAGTAGCCCTGCATTGTAGCTCTGTGTTTGTGTTAGTAGATCTGCATTGTAGCTCTGTGTTTGTGTTAGTAGATCTGCATTGCAGCTCTGTGTTTGTGTTAGTAGCCCTGCATTGCAGCCCTGTGTTTGTGTTAGTAGCCCTGCATTGTAGCTCTGTGTTTGTGTTAGTAGATCTGCATTGTAGCTCTGTGTTTGTGTTAGTAGATCTGCATTGTAGCTCTGTGTTTGTGTTAGTAGATCTGCATTGCAGCCCTGTGTTTGTGTTAGTAGCCCTGCATTGTAGCTCTGTGTTTGTGTTGTTAGTAGCTCCCTAGATCTGCATTGTAGCCCTGTGTTTGTGTTAGTAGATCTGCATTGTAGCTCTGTGTTTGTGTTAGTAGATCTGCATTGTAGCTCTGTGTTTGTGTTAGTAGATCTGCATTGTAGCTCTGTGTTTGTGTTAGTAGATCTGCATTGTAGCTCTGTGTTTGTGTTAGTAGATCTGCATTGTAGCCCTGTGTTTGTGTTAGTAGATCTGCATTGTAGCCCTGTGTTTGTGTTAGTAGATCTGCATTGTAGCTCTGTGTTTGTGTTAGTAGATCTGCATTGTAGCCCTGTGTTTGTGTTAGTAGATCTGCATTGTAGCCCTGTGTTTGTGTTAGTAGATCTGCATTGTAGCTCTGTGTTTGTGTTAGTAGATCTGCATTAGCTCTGTGTTTGTGTTAGTAGATCTGCATTGTAGCTCTGTGTTTGTGTTAGTAGATCTGCATTGCAGCTCTGTGTTTGTGTTAGTAGATCTGCATTGCAGCCCTGTGTTTTGTTAGTAGATCTGCATTGTAGCTCTGTGTTTGTGTTAGTAGATCTGCATTGCTGTGTTTGTGTTGTAGATCTGCCTGTGTTTGTGTTAGTAGATCTGCATTGTGCAGCTCTGTGTTTGTGTTAGTAGATCTGCATTGCAGCTCTGTGTTTGTGTTAGTAGATCTGCATTGTAGCTCTGTGTTTGTGTTAGTAGCCCTGCATTGTAGCCCTGTGTTTGTGTTAGTAGATCTGCATTGTAGCTCTGTGTTTGTGTTAGTAGATCTGCATTGCAGCCCTGTGTTTGTGTTAGTAGATCTGCATTTGCTCAGCCCATTGTGTTTGTGTTAGTAGCCCTGCATTGCAGCCCTGTGTTTGTGTTAGTAGCCCTGCATTGTAGCCCTGTGTTTGTGTTGTAGATCTGTGTTTGTTTGTTAGTAGATCTGCATTGCAGCTCTGTGTTTGTGTTAGTAGCCCTGCATTGTAGCCCTGTGTTTGTGTTAGTAGATCTGCATTGTAGCTCTGTGTTTGTGTTAGTAGATCTGCATTGTAGCTCTGTGTTTGTGTTAGTAGATCTGCATTGCAGCCCTGTGTTTGTGTTAGTAGCCCTGCATTGCAGCCCTGTGTTTGTGTTAGTAGATCTGCATTGTAGCTCTGTGTTTGTGTTAGTAGATCTGCATTGTAGCCCTGTGTTTGTGTTAGTAGATCTGCATTGCAGCTCTGTGTTTGTGTTAGTAGATCTGCATTGTAGCTCTGTGTTTGTGTTAGTAGATCTGCATTGCAGCCCTGTGTTTGTGTTAGTAGCCCTGCATTGTAGCTCTGTGTTTGTATTAGTAGCCCTGCATTGCAGCTGTGTTTGTTAGTAGTCCTGCATTGTAGCCCTGTGTTTGTGTTAGTAGATCTGCATTGTAGCTCTGTGTTTGTGTTAGTAGATCTGCATTGTAGCTCTGTGTTTGTGTTAGTAGATCTGCATTGCAGCCCTGTGTTTGTGTTAGTAGCCCTGCATTGCAGCCCTGTGTTTGTGTTAGTAGATCTGCATTGCAGCTCTGTGTTTGTGTTAGTAGATCTGCATTGTAGCCCTGTGTTTGTGTTAGTAGATCTGCATTGCAGCCCTGTGTTTGTGTTAGTAGATCTGCATTGCAGCCCTGTGTTTGTGTTAGTAGATCATTGCAGCCCATTGTAGCCCTGTGTTTGTGTTAGTAGCTCTGCATTGTAGCCCTGTGTTTGTGTTAGTAGATCTGCATTGCAGCCCTGTGTTTGTGTTAGTAGATCTGCATTGTAGCCCTGTGTTTGTGTTAGTAGATCTGCATTGCAGCCCTGTGTTTGTGTTAGTAGCTCTGCATTGTAGCCCTGTGTTTGTGTTAGTAGCCCTGCATTGCAGCCCTGTGTTTGTGTTAGTAGCCCTGCATTGTAGCTCTGTGTTTGTGTTAGTAGATCTGTGTTTGTGTTAGTAGATGCATTGCAGCTCTGTGTTTGTGTTAGTAGCCCTGCATTGTAGCTCTGTGTTTGTGTTAGTAGATCTGCATTGTAGCTCTGTGTTTGTGTTAGTAGATCTGCATTGCAGCCCTGTGTTTGTGTTAGTAGCCCTGCATTGCAGCCCTGTGTTTGTGTTAGTAGCTCTGCATTGTAGCTCTGTGTTTGTGTTAGTAGATCTGCATTGTAGCTCTGTGTTTGTGTGTAGATCTTCATTGCAGCTCTGCATTGCAGCCCTGTGTTTGTGTTAGTAGCCCTGCATTGTAGCTCTGTGTTTGTGTTAGTAGATCTGCATTGTAGCCCTGTGTTTGTGTTAGTATCTGCATTGTAGCTCTGTGTTTGTGTTAGTAGATCTGCATTGTAGCCCTGTGTTTGTGTTAGTAGCCCTGCATTGTAGCTCTGTGTTTGTGTTAGTAGATCTGCATTGTAGCTCTGTGTTTGTGTTAGTAGATCTGCATTGTAGCTCTGTGTTTGTGTTAGTAGATCTGCATTGTAGCTCTGTGTTTGTGTTAGTAGATCTGCATTGTAGCTCTGTGTTTGTGTTAGTAGATCTGCATTGTAGCTCTGTGTTTGTGTTAGTAGATCTGCATTGTAGCTCTGTGTTTGTGTTAGTAGCCCTGCATTGCAGCTCTGTGTTTGTGTTAGTAGCCCTGCATTGTAGCTCTGTGTTTGTGTTAGTAGATCTGCATTGTAGCTCTGTGTTTGTGTTAGTAGATCTGCATTGTAGCCCTGTGTTTGTGTTAGTAGATCTGCATTGTAGCCCTGTGTTTGTGTTAGTAGATCTGCATTGTAGCTCTGTGTTTGTGTTAGTAGATCTGCATTGTAGCTCTGTGTTTGTGTTAGTAGATCTGCATTGCAGCTGTGTTTGTGTTAGTAGATCTGCATTGTAGCTCTGTGTTTGTGTTAGTAGATCTGCATTGTAGCCCTGTGTTTGTGTTAGTAGCCCTGCATTGTAGCTCTGTGTTTGTGTTAGTAGATCTGCATTGTAGCTCTGTGTTTGTGTTAGTAGATCTGCATTGTAGCTGTGTTTGTGTTAGTAGCCCTGCATTGTAGCCCTGTGTTTGTGTTAGTAGCCCTGCATTGTAGCTCTGTGTTTGTGTTAGTAGATCTGCATTGTAGCTCTGTGTTTGTGTTAGTAGATCTGCATTGCAGCCCTGTGTTTGTGTTAGTAGATCTGCATTGCAGCCCTGTGTTTGTGTTAGTAGCCCTGCATTGTAGCTCTGTGTTTGTGTTAGTAGATCTGCATTGTAGCTCTGTGTTTGTGTTAGTAGATCTGCATTGTAGCTCTGTGTTTGTGTTAGTAGATCTGCATTGTAGCTCTGTGTTTGTGTTAGTAGCCCTGCATTGTAGCTCTGTGTTTGTGTTAGTAGCCCTGCATTGTAGCCTGTGTTTGTGTTAGTAGATCTGCATTGTAGCTCTGTGTTTGTGTTAGTAGCCCTGCATTGTAGCTCTGTGTTTGTGTTAGTAGATCTGCATTGTAGCTCTGTGTTTGTGTTAGTAGATCTGCATTGTAGCTCTGTGTTTGTGTTAGTAGATCTGCATTGTAGCTCTGTGTTTGTGTTAGTAGATCTGCATTGTAGCCCTGTGTTTGTGTTAGTAGATCTGCATTGCAGCCCTGTGTTTGTGTTAGTAGATGCATTGCTGTTGTTAGATCTGCTGCCCTGTGTTTGTGTTAGTAGCCCTGCATTGTAGCTCTGTGTTTGTGTTAGTAGCCCTGCATTGTAGCTCTGTGTTTGTGTTAGTAGATCTGCATTGTAGCTCTGTGTTTGTGTTAGTAGATCTGCATTGCAGCCCTGTGTTTGTGTTAGTAGATCTGCATTGTAGCTCTGTGTTTGTGTTAGTAGATCTGCATTGTAGCTCTGTGTTTGTGTTAGTAGATCTGCATTGTAGCCCTGTGTTTGTGTTAGTAGATCTGCATTGTAGCTCTGTGTTTGTGTTAGTAGATCTGCATTGTAGCTCTGTGTTTGTGTTAGTAGCCCTGCATTGCAGCCCTGTGTTTGTGTTAGTAGCCCTGCATTGCAGCTCTGTGTTTGTGTTAGTAGCCCTGCATTGTAGCTCTGTGTTTGTGTTAGTAGCCCTGCATTGCAGCCCTGTGTTTGTGTTAGTAGATCTGCATTGTAGCCCTGTGTTTGTGTTAGTAGATCTGCATTGTAGCTCTGTGTTTGTGTTAGTAGATCTGCATTGTAGCTCTGTGTTTGTGTTAGTAGCATTGTAGCTGTGTTTGTGTTGTAGATCTGCATTGCAGCTTTGTGTTAGTAGCCCTGCATTGCAGCCCTGTGTTTGTGTTAGTAGCCCTGCATTGTAGCTCTGTGTTTGTGTTAGTAGCCCTGCATTGTAGCTCTGTGTTTGTGTTAGTAGATCTGCATTGTAGCTCTGTGTTTGTGTTAGTAGATCTGCATTGTAGCCCTGTGTTTGTGTTAGTAGATCTGCATTGTAGCTCTGTGTTTGTGTTTGTGCTCTGTGTTTGTGTTAGTAGATCTGCATTGTAGCTCTGTGTTTGTGTTAGTAGCCCTGCATTGCAGCCCTGTGTTTGTGTTAGTAGATCTGCATTGTAGCCCTGTGTTTGTGTTAGTAGATCTGCATTGTAGCTCTGTGTTTGTGTTAGTAGATCTGCATTGTAGCTGTGTTTGTGTTAGTAGCCCTGCATTGTAGCTCTGTGTTTGTGTTAGTAGATCTGCATTGCATTGTTAGATCTGTGTTGTGTTTGTTAGTAGCCCTGCATTGTAGCTCTGTGTTTGTGTTAGTAGATCTGCATTGTAGCTCTGTGTTTGTGTTAGTAGATCTGCATTGCAGCCCTGTGTTTGTGTTAGTAGCCCTGCATTGCAGCCCTGTGTTTGTGTTAGTAGCCCTGCATTGTAGCTCTGTGTTTGTGTTAGTAGATCTGCATTGTAGCTCTGTGTTTGTGTTAGTAGCCCTGCATTGTAGCTCTGTGTTTGTGTTAGTAGCCCTGCATTGTAGCCCTGTGTTTGTGTTAGTAGATCTGCATTGTAGCTCTGTGTTTGTGTTAGTAGATCTGCATTGTAGCTCTGTGTTTGTGTTAGTAGATCTGCATTGTAGCTCTGTGTTTGTGTTAGTAGATCTGCATTGTAGCTCTGTGTTTGTGTTAGTAGATCTGCATTGTAGCTCTGTGTTTGTGTTAGTAGATCTGCATTGCAGCTCTGTGTTTGTGTTAGTAGCCCTGCATTGTAGCTCTGTGTTTGTGTTAGCTCTGTGTTTGTGTTAGTAGATCTGCATTGTAGTCTGTGTTTGTGTTAGTAGATCTGCATTGTAGCTCTGTGTTTGTGTTAGTAGATCTGCATTGTAGCTCTGTGTTTGTGTTAGTAGATCTGCATTGTAGCTCTGTGTTTGTGTGTTGCATTGTAGCAGCCCTGTGTTTGTGTTGTAGCTCTGTGTTTGTGTTTGTGTTAGTAGCCCCTGCATTGTAGCTCTGTGTTTGTGTTAGTAGATCTGCATTGTAGCTCTGTGTTTGTGTTAGTAGCCTGCATTGTAGCTCTGTTTTTGTGTTAGTAGCCCTGCATTGTGCCCTGTGTTTGTGTTAGTAGATCTGCATTGTAGCTCTGTGTTTGTGTTAGTAGATCTGCATTGTAGCCCTGTGTTTGTGTTAGTAGATCTGCTGTGTCTGTGTTTGTGTTAGTAGATCTGCATTGTAGCTCTGTGTTTGTGTTAGTAGATCTGCATTGTAGCTCTGTGTTTGTGTTAGTAGCCCTGCATTGTAGCTGTGTTTGTGTTAGTAGATTTGCATTGTAGCTCTGTGTTTGTGTTAGTAGATCTGCATTGTAGCTCTGTGTTTGTGTTAGTAGCCCTGCATTGTAGCTCTGTGTTTGTGTTAGTAGCCCTGCATTGCAGCCCTGTGTTTGTGTTAGTAGATCTGCATTGTAGCTCTGTGTTTGTGTTAGTAGATCTGCATTGTAGCCCTGTGTTTGTGTTAGTAGATCTGCATTGTAGCTCTGTGTTTGTGTTAGTAGATCTGTATTGTAGCTCTGTGTTTGTGTTAGTAGATCTGCATTGTAGCTCTGTGTTTGTGTTAGTAGCCCTGCATTGTAGCTGTGTTTGTGTTAGTAGATCTGCATTGTAGCTCTGTGTTTGTGTTAGTAGATCTGCTTTGCAGCTCTGTGTTTGTGTTAGTAGCCCTGCATTGTAGCTCTGTGTTTGTGTTAGTAGCCCTGCATTGTAGCTCTGTGTTTGTGTTAGTAGATCTGCATTGTAGCTCTGTGTTTGTGTTAGTAGATCTGCATTGTAGCTGTGTTTGTGTTTGTAGATCTGCATTGTAGCTCTGTGTTTGTGTTAGTAGATCTGTATTGTAGCTGTGTTTGTGTTAGTAGATCTGCATTGTAGCTCTGTGTTTGTGTTAGTAGCCCTGCATTGCAGCCCTATGTTTGTGTTAGTAGATCTGCATTCTAGCCCTGTGTTTGTGTTAGTAGCCCTGCATTGTAGCTCTGTGTTTGTGTTAGTAGATCTGCATTGTAGCTGTGTGTTTGTGTTAGTAGATCTGCATTGCAGCTCTGTGTGTGTGTGTGTGTGTGTGTGTGTGTGTGCGCGCGCGTGTGTGCGTGCGTGTGCGTGTGTGTTAGTAGTCCTGCACTGCAGCTCTGTTTAACAGATTTACAGACCACTGGGTTTAACACCTTCTCCAGCACCTCTGCTTGCCTCTGCAGGGGTTTCTGATGTGGAATTGGTGATTGTTTCCTCCCTTGTACAAAAACATTTCTTGCTCTGTATCTGCTTATTCCAAACACAGTTCCAACATTAACAATGCCTGTTTTGCTGTACAAAGTCTGGTCTCATGACCTATATACCCTATACCTATACAGTATGCACATCTGTTAACAATGCTGTCATAGTATACATTATTAATAGGGCCTTGTGTTTTATGCGACTAGTCTTTTAACCTGTAATTTAGTCCTGATGTCGATATAGCCTCCATAGTAAATGACATAATGAGCAATCATTAAATAATCATCCCATTATATTACTTTAACCATTTCAATTACTCATCCCATTCATACAAAGTACGTATTAGCAAAGTAATAAACAGAACGCTGTAGATGGTGACTGACATTTATTTAACCCTTACATCTCTGTGAATACGTACAACAGGATTTTAAAAGGAAGGTTTTTCAATATTATTTCAGAGAACTCATAAGTGGAAATACATTATTTATAGGTTTTAATTTACCAGTACACTTCTACGAAAATCATTTAAAAAAAAAAAAAAAAAAAAAAACCTTTTCTTGATATCTGGATCTCACCAGATATATTTCATCAACAGAAGAGAAGATATTGTTTTTTAATGGATTTCCTGTTTCTGGCCCTGATTCCTGAACACTATAGATATTATAACCATTTATTGGAATCTGTGCATTTGATAGATTCTGTAACTTATGTAAGCTGTATTTTTTTTCTTTGTTTTCTTTTCTTTGTTTTGTTTTGTTCTTTGAATATAATGTAAAACAAATAAAAATGTTCATAAGAAGCCCATAAGTTTTACTTATGTTTGCATGAAAGACAAAAAAATCCATTCTCAGTTCTTGTGCATTATATATTAAACTTAAGCATCCTCAGTTGGTTAACCAGTCTTTTTTCATGGATTGAAGTTGAAAATGTGTCCATATGAAGAAACACTTCTTCAGCATCCACAAAATTGGTAACAACTGACAAATATATTTTAGCCTTTCTTGCTAAATTGGGAAAAAGTTCTTCTGCATTTTTCCAAAATTCGGTCAAAGAAATTCCACTACCGTTTTCTTTTGCATATAGTTGATATCCTTGCATTTCTGATTTACAGTAAACATCAAACCTTGGCATACAATCTAACAGGAGGGATTCTTTATCCAAACTACAAACATGTTGTGGGTCTATAATCCTTACTGCCTTCAGAGACTTGTGAGCTGGTTAAATAAAACGTGGCTTTATTCTGCATTGATCAGGGTTTTAGTAACTCATCAATTTTTCAAAAACTTCTTGGAAAGTTTTAACACAGTTTGTTTATTCTGCCATCTGTGCAACTCTTATACTAGTGCTCGGTATGTATTTATTAATTCTGGAACTTTATTATACATCTGATGAATTCTAACATTACAGATTTCAAAATAACTTATATTATAAGGATATTGCTGCATGCGATCTCTGATAGAAATTAGTTTTTGTTGGTGCATCTATGTGTTCTAAAACAGCAAGTCTCGAGGTAAGTTTTTTCTTTAAATGCATCAGTTTCTAGAATGGCAATAATTAGGAGGTGCTTTCTAATTAGCCAGAATTTGATGGGTTGATTACTTAATTATTTTTTTCATCAGTTTAGCTGAAGCGGCTACACCGACTTCTTAAAGTTTAGGACTGAATTGCAGGTTAGTCATGTCGTTCTAATTCTCCCGTGAATTTCATAGGGACCTAATTAGTAGATATTTAAGCAGGATAGATCCACTGTGATGCATCATTTGAACTCTCGTGACCATGTGACTGGGTGACTGATGGTCAGGCTGGCAAATCAGAAATGATGGTTAAGCATCAGCTGGTAAACTTCTATATACAAAACAAAATGTCTGGCCTGCTAAGGCTAAGAGAGGAGCATCAACAAAGCGCTCAAGCTTTCTCAGTGGCTAGAACAGAGAGCACAGACTACTCCTCTCCGTGTCCCTATCTTTTAAAATAGGGTCAGGATTCAGTCCCACAGGGCCCCACTGGAACGGCTTGGCATCACAGTCCATAGAACTGAGCAGGGAGGCAAGGACTGGACGTAAACTGATAATGCTAAAGCCAGTATTATTAACTCATCGGTCACTAGGAAGAGATCCATTACGTTTACTCCAGAAATCACTTCTTTCACTCTTACAACTCCCAGGTTTAACCCTTTCCGGTCCATTGTCGGACTGGGTCCGACATTGCAATTATTCCTCACAGGTCCTTTGTCGGACTGGGTCCGACATCATTATAGCAACGCAAAAAACGGGTTTCTAGTCGTTTTCTCCGGAAAAGCCGAGAAAACCATTCAATTGCCAGTGGGAGTGACAAGAGCCGAGACAAGTCGAAAAAAAAAAAAAAAAAAAAA